>KK113848.1:466764-485375 GCA_000611955.2 Stegodyphus mimosarum
GCTTGTAAGATGTTCATGAGCTCATTTTTCAGCACTGCGGCAAATTGGAAATTTCTAATATATAATTTCTTTCATGCATAAACTAACGACACCTTGTTAGGTGATTAATCTGAAATACTTAAAATATTCAATAAAATAAGGGACATAATAAAAACAACAAAGCTGTAGTGAAAATGTACATATTAATAAAAATAGTTGCAAAATTGTAATGAAAATGGATGCAATAATAAAACATACTTACAGAAAATGTAGTAAACTGCGCCTACTTGCTTTCGTGGAAGACTTTTCTAAGGAAGACTGAATCGTACATTAGACATTAGGAAAAGTACGAAAACTTACCATGGAGCCAATCCGCTCGACGAGATTCGAAAACCAGAGCGAACTATCAGTGTTAGCGACTTAACAACTCGGCCGCTGGAAGGCTTCAACATTTGAATCTGGTTTTTAACTTAACACAAATCTTTGAGCAATTTTTGTCTAGTAAAAACTTTTTTGAATCAAAAATTTTAATTATAAATCGTGCTTTATAACTTTTACGCGTGGATAACATAGCGATTTAATCAAAAAATTAAATAATCGATTAAATCCAAATTTAAAATTTACGACTAATTTTAAATTAAATTAATTCAGATGATTTCAGTCACTCACATTCAAATGCGACAAACCATTTTAAAATATTTAAGCTTTCGAGAAGCGAAATTTTATCCCATTTGAGTGAGAAATTTGGCTGTTTTTTTATTACTATTTTATATTCTAATTAATTTGAGATTAGTTGCATTAAAAATGAATGGAAGATTTTTAATCTATACAGACAGACAATATTTGATTGATTTCATGTAAGGAATTGAAATTTAGGTATAGGATGAAATTTTTTTAGAAAACAATGATACAGAAGGCCAGCACACAAGAAAAGAAATTTTCGAGGAAATTAGCTACTAGTTAAACAATGCAAAAATAATTACCTTTTTAGATTTGGGAATTTTAGCTTTAAGTAATGCTTTCTGTCTGATGCGGACACCAAATGACTATTAAATTATACACACCTTTTGCTGCATTTCATTTAAACGTATTTCCTGGAATTTCATTGGAGATATATTTCTCACACAATTAATTTATTTCTCACTTCGCGGCAAAGCAAAATTACATAAAAACACAATCTTCACTAAACAAGTAAACAAACAAAACAATCAATTCGGCCCGCGGCGCGAAGACAACATTTTCGGTGCACAAAATTGAAAGTTAACTTTTGGTCACACTGTGCAAAAAGACTCTGAAGGTAGGTGCAACAACTGACTTAATTCACTATTCTACTAAGAGTTTCAAATGTAAACAAATCTTGGCGGCGCTTTTAAAAGCTTTTGAATTGCTGATAATTCTACAACTGTAGGGTGTTAATAAATATTATAATTAAATAATATAAATAAATAGAGGTATAAGAACCTTTAACGGAATATAAGAATGGCGTAATTCAATCACTTTTAAAGCAAAAAATAACCAATTTATACTAACTTATAAGAATAAGAAAGCTGGACTCGGGTAATAGAATTGCAATGTATATATATTTGCATGTTTGGTGTGGCCCTTTGCAACCCAAAAGGGAGATTCATAACTACGTGTTATAGCAATCCCATATACAGATTTTCAACGTTCTGAGACTACGCTTTTTTGATTTATGCGAGATACATGCATACTCACGTACGTACAGATGTCACGGAAAAAATCTCTTCTGAATCCATTTCAAGTCAATTTTGGAATTTATTTTGGGAAAAGAGTCCTTCATTTTTCCCGTAAGTACAGAACGCAAGAGTTGGACCCCCGTACTGGGGCTACCTTTCGGAATGAGCTGTCCAAGCTCCTGAGACCCCCTCGCCGACGACGCAGACCCCACAGTCCCGGCCCTGCCCTATGAAAGGCAATGGGACACGTAGTCCCCGTATCGAAACTATGAGGGCCAAATCCCCGACGACAAGGTCGGTGGTCTCCGATCTAGCTCCACCACAGACACGACAGTACCAGTACGGTCCCTGCCAAGCCTGAACCAACCTGAGAATAAACTCGGGCTTTAGTCCTGTGAAGACAACGTATATGCCCCCGTGGTTGAGACTGTCTAAGTACAGATCCTAGCCAGTACTTTCCAGGAATTCTTCTGAGTCAACCCCCGGGGGGAGCCCGTAAGTACAGATGTCAGTCAAAAACATCGTTCAGTTAGATTTGAAAACTGTTGAAATTCATATTTTCATTGAAATATTATACTTGAAATTTTTCGCGATTGCTTCCATTACTTCGTACAAGAAAGTAAAAATGAGAAAATAGATTCAACTTGTGGGTCCCTCATATTATAGTTCAAAGAGTCTAATTAAAATTACATTCTTTTTCACGTATTTTTTATATGATTCAATGAAAAGAACATTTTTATTCTCTCACTGATTTTAACATTAAGCTTTGACAGCATATAGAGCTGTATAATTGCTCTTAACTATTAATTTCAACAGGATTTCTCTCTCAGTTTGAAATCTTTAAGAGAGTAATTTACAACACTAAACCTTCGGTTTAATGTATTTTGTCCTTTTAAGAATAGAATTAATATTTAGTAAAGAAGAATTGATATTCATGTATATATATATAGAGAGAGAGAGAAAGTGTAAAATTAATATATATATACCAAAAAGTATCTATATATTGTGTCGGTAAAGAAAAGGTTTCTCTCATTACAGTTCCCGAAGTATATTATACAACATACACCGTTAAAGCAATTCTTTCATGTATAATACTTACAAAAATGTCCGAAATTTCTCTAGGCTTTTCAGTGCTCACAGTTATTATGAAGATAAAATTATCATTCCTGAAACTAATATTTTGCAATGAATTTCAAAACTGTATGCAACCGTTTTTAATAAAATCGAATTCAAAAGTGAATTGAATAAACTGAAAAAAAAATAATATTTTCCTTACATCACTCAAAAAATTGACAATTAAATTACTAAATAATTCATTCTGCCCAAAGTTTTAGAAATTGACAATTAATTTTACTTGCCGTGCGAAATATATGAAAGAAACTTTACATTAATGTAGCAGAAATGAGAAACAGAAAGAAAATAATATTAAAATGGTATGAATGTATTTTTTCTATGCCGTTTCTATAGAGTTAAGTAGAATATGTTGAATAGATCACGTAACAGGCAAGGTAAGTAACCTGGATTTCTCAGTAACATAATTTTTTAAAATTATCTTATAGTAGTAACTAATTTTAGAAATATTGTGTTTTAACGATAAGTTTCCTGTTTGTTTTGAGTGCAAATGTTTGCAAATGTTCGTTTAAATTTGTATTATAAACATAGAAAGCACTTTTCGCCATCCGAGACGCTATAATGGTTAGGGGTGCCTACTGGCGTACCGAAAGGCCTGGCTTGGAGTCACGGAGAACGCACAGATGTTTGTAAATGTACAGTGTCTTTGCGTCATGGAGGGACTCTAAATATATGGCAAGCTGAAAGTCCTCTCTTGTGGTTTGGGGAAAGGCGGGAGGGATGGGAGACTTTCGAACAACCCCCGAGGTGCTGTCCCTCAAAACTGAGGTGGAAAGTCTAACATCTTTGAGACTCTGGCAATCGTTCTTCCATGAATTACATGGACAAGACAACAACAAGAAAAGATAGTCTATAAATTTGTAGATACGAAAACGTTATTGTTATTTGGTGTAGCGAATTCAGCCATACATGTAGTCATTCAGCTACTTACAAATAATTAAAATTGTAATTTGTTTTTTTTTTCTTATTTCAGCAAGGGAAGTAACAATTGCTAATTTTATAATGGTATAGTACCGATCGACCCGGGCTCGAACCCCAGAGATGGTATGGAAGTTTGTAAATGTAATGTGCTATGCGTCAAGGGCTAAATTAAAATACACTGCGATTCGGAAGTCCTCTTGAATAGTTGGTTACAGCGGAAGGTAGCACGGGAGACCCTCAGGCAGCCCCTTCCAGAGCTTTCTCCATCAATATTGGGATGTAGGTTAACAGTTAGCAGTACTCGGAGATGCATGATATATATACCTATGGGAATACGCAGGTGTCAGCCTTCCTTCAACTTGTACTTGTTCTAATTTATAATATAAATGCAAATTAGATTATCGTTATAAAATCATCTATGAAAATATTTTGTGAAGTAGACAACTTTTTACTATTTAAGCAATTTAAATTTGAAATTAAGACATTTTCAAATATCAGATATTATCACATAGGATTGTTTACGAAAGGTTTTATAAAATAAAAACTTTCAGTCGGATTTATTGAATACTTCAGGATGCAGGCTTAAATAATAGCTGCAGATATAGCAGCTGCGAAAGTTTCTTTCAAATGAATTAATGTACTGGCTTCAGCTCAGATAAAATGAAATATGAAACATTGAAACGTCTATCACTTTTGGATTATACTTAGTTTCACTCTTTTTTAAAAACCAAATATTTCACCTTTATAACTCTCCAAAGTGGAAAAAAGAAGGATCTATTTTAATGCTAAATTACGCTTTTTTTTGTTTGCAGTTTCAAGTAAAATTAGAAGTTGTAGGTTTGCCAAGTCTTTGGGGATGTAACATTAATTATCAAGCAAAATATGGAACTCGTGTGAGACTCGTGTTCAACCTGAAATCGTATATTAATTATGTTTTCATAGCAAATGTTTCCTTTCATTGCATAAAAGAAAAACAGTTCCCAGTTTGGAAGAATGAATGTTTCAGATTTTTCAAAGCTGATATTGTTGAGAAAGTTCTAACAGCAGAAATTTAAATTTTTGTTTAAGCAATTATTTAAGCAATTTAATTTTTGTTTAAGCAATAAAAACACGCTTTTGAGTTTAACCCAATAGCGTGCAATTTGTAGTAAATTTATTCGAAAATGTTTTGAAAATTTCGGATAGTTTTAAAACCTAGCAGACGAAAAAAATAAAAAAAAATTAGAAAAAGCTGAATCATGTTATGCATACATAAAAGCTGAGTATCCCATATTTTTTACAAAGATTTTCTCCTTGATATTTTACATTCTAGGTGTGCATAGTACCCACAATGCTTTGTATCGTGCAAGATAACACTGATGTTGGTACAAATAGGCAGACGATGCATGGTGTAACAGAGAAGGGAAATTTTGACACCAGTTGTGCGTTAGAATATCGTAAATGTATTTTGCATTTTACATGGCTTTTTGCTTATCTTTTTCCTCTTCGGTTTTATTTTTTATTATATTAACAGAGTAACTAACACATAGAAATAAAGAAAAACATACGTATTAATAGAAAAATATGCGCAGCCAAACCTTTAAAAAGTGTGAATATGCATTTTTTGCACTGTACTTTATTAAAGAATACAGTATCTAAAGTATATAAGTTATAGACTTTAATTTTTGGGAGTCCATAGGCTAGCATCAAACTCTTAACAGCTCTAAGTTAAAGACTACACAATTTAGTTTAAAAGTAAATTGTCTTTGAAATTCTCATTAGGGTAGAATTTAAATGAAGGCAGCCATAACGCAAAGCCGAATAACTGCAATCTTATCAGAGATAACGAAAACTAGTAACGTGGCCTCGAGAGGCAAAAACACGCTCTGCCTTACAATCTAAAACCCCCGATTAAAACCGCTCTAACTAGTTTGCATTCTGGTGAGGAAAAGAAAAGGAGAAGCGATAGTAAAGCTGAAATTATAAATAAATGGTTAATGTAAAATAATAGCAAGCGTACAAAACTGTGTTAATAAACTGTTTAAGCTATCAGCAAGGTTTGCAATCAAAAGCAGGTTTCTGAAAGTTAAGTGTCTAGGGAGTGTTTAACATAATTTTCGTTAGTGCACAGGGTCGGTATTTCCAGGGTCTATTCAGAAGCATTATTTACCATAATCCTAAGATCTAATTGTATTCAGAAATAGGTTATAAAGATCTATTCTTTAAATAGGGCTTTTTTTCATATGCTAATGTAAATGAAATAATTATTGAACCCTGAAAGTAAGAAATCCAAGAAATCTAGGAAAGCATAATAAAAAAATTTTATATGGGCACCACATGACTTTAATATTAAATTGTACACATTTTTTCCCGCATTTCATTTAAACTTATTTCCTCGAATTTCATTCGAGATGTATTTCTCATTCAATGAATTCAGATATCAATCACTTCGCATTAAGGCAAAAATTCATAAAACGCATAAAATCTCAAAATACCGTTATTAAAAATTGTAAAATACAGAAAAACATAAAACACTAAAACAATTTTTACAATTAAAATTAGAGTTTCTGCGCAAAAGCAAGCAAATTGGACAGAGGGCAGGAAGACAGACATTTTGGTGCATAAAACTCAAAACTCAAAACTTTTGGTGCCATACGGCAAAAATGCACTGAAGTCGGTGCAGGAACTAACTCAATTCACTATTTTACTAAGAGCTTCAAACGTAAATAAAATGGGTTTCGTTAGGCTTAGTAGCAATCTTTTAAATTGTTGATAATTCTATAACTATTGCATTCAAATTAGCTAAAGGCAAGAAAATCTTAACCGGAACATAATAACTACATTATACAAATGCTTTTAAAGCAAAAAATGCTCAATTTACAAACGTACAAGAATAAAACATCTGAACTCAGCAGGGTATCAAAGTAAGTATATATATATCTATTTATATACCTCTGGTGCGGCTGATTGCAGCCAAAGAGAGAGGTGCACAGCTACATATTTTGGCAATCCCATATGCAAAATTTCTCCATTCTGACACTACTCTTTTTTTAGGTATGCAAGATATATACATACATATGTATGCACAGACGTCACAAAAAAACGCTCTCTTGAATCCATTTTAAAATCCGTTTTCGGAAGATGAGTTCTTTATTCTGTTTGTACGTGCATATGTCTGTCAAAAATATCGTTCAAATGAATTCGAGAGCTGTGAAGATTGGTATTGTTGTTGAAATATGATACCTGAAGTTTTCCGCGATTACAGTACTGCCTTTATTTCGTACAAGGAAGTTAAAATAACTTTGAGTGATTTGAAGCTCAAAATCTGTTTATGAAAAAGTGGATAGTTACATATCAATTAAATTAAAGTGAAACAAGCTGAGATACGTATTTTCCTACAGCCTGAATCAAACAAGAAATCTTAGCACCAACATATGTCTCTGTTATTTATTAACATAAGCAATCATCACAATTAACTGAACTTCTAGTATGCGATGAGTTCTGAATATTCATCAATCATTTCAACTCAAAGAAGAAATAATGGTCTAAAAACGTGCAATGGTTGCTTAAATGAAGCTAAAGTTATTGTAAAAACTTCATAGAGTTGCATGCAAACCTTAACAAATGGTTTGTTAATATTCGTATTTATATTTCACTTTTTAGACTCATAAATTCGAAACTTTAATAAACTAATAGCGTCTCTCTTTGCAATATTTACACCAACTGGCTTCTGATAAAAATATAATAATTAGTGGAAATTCGTTTTGTTATAAATTATGAAACTGTTTTTCCAATAGACATAGTAGATAACTTATAAAAGGCAATGGAATGTGTAAGAGTGACAGATTTGGGAATTAAAGTAACAACATAAAAAAAGATTTTCTTGAGAAAATAATATCTAATACGATGAAATATATTGAACTAAAGCGGTTTGTCTATTATTTAATTATTCATTTCCTCATTTAGCATCGCGAATGAATGGCTTAGTGAGTAAAATCCCTGCCTGCTGTTCGTGTCATCCACAGTTCGATTGCTAATTTCAAAAAGAAAATCATACCAGTTTTCTGAAATTTTTCTTATGCATAGCAAAACTTACTATCAATCATAAAGCCCTTCATCAATACGTTGCCTCAAAGACTTAAGCCATTCCGCGATACCAATTAATGGAGTTAATTGATCATAGTTGACCATATTGAGTTGCGATACCAATTAATGGAGTTAAGTTATGAAAGGACTGGTACGTTCCGCAGAACTTATGCACACTATGTGCAATTTTTCTTAATGTCTTTGGTTCCGGAAAGTTAAAAGATTATTACAATTTAAGAGTATTAATCAATGATTTGTTTTGAGGCAATGTTGCAAAATATAAATAAATAAAGACAAGAGAAATATCTTACGTAATAATATCATCAACAGGTATTCAAGACGTGCACGCATCTTTGCTTCCCATCTGAAGATTCATTTGCACTGTCTATTTCTATACTTAAGACCTGCATACTTTTAAATTTTTTTGTATCTTCATACGTTAGAAATTAAGGAACATTCCCACACTGCGTTTCTCCTTTCGACGCAAATGGAGCTGTAATGTTCCTTTTCAGATTTATGGCCTTCATGGAATAGATTCTAGCGTTAAATTCTAACTACAAATGAATAGTACCTCATTTTTATAGGAAAGGAAAGTAATGAGTTTCTAAATATTTATCACTTTCCTGTACTATTCAGATATTCGGTGCTAAATGAAATAAGGAATCATTACTTTCGTGTGATCATTACTTATGATTTTATTACCTGCTGAAGGGAAACCTGTTTTATTACCATGTTTGAGATATGGTATGATCTATCTAAACGTTTATAGCAGAGTCGAAAATTAATTTTTCATTGGTTGGGTATCTTTAGTACATTAGAGCATTTTGAACAAAAAGTACTTAAACCATAACTTCTATCTGGAATGGTAGCTGTGTAATAAATCGTAGCTGTGTTATAAATATAGTTACTAATTTTGTACATAGACAGATTGTTTTAGTACAATTATAAGTAAAATATGTTGTATTTCTTCTGTAACATGAAAAATCTAAGAGCAACTAAGCCAGAAAAGTAAGAATACAGGGGCAAGTGCATTTAACATTGAGTAAATGGGTATCTGGGTAATTTGGCGATTTCTCGCCAAAAGTTGCCACATTCGCCTACCATTTGGCGACATTTTGGTCCGGCCCTTATATGACCGTAATAATACATAGTGGTAATGTACATAACATAGTGGTAATGTAATTGACCACTATGTTAGCTGTAACCGTAATTCCATCCTCGTAACGCTTTCCAGTAATTTCGTGTAACAGAAAGTACTAGAAATATCTCGGCAGGCCGTTGAAAACGATTTAAGGGAGAAGAGAGAGCATCTGCTCTCAGTTGCTTAGTTATTGCTGTTGCGAGTTGATAGTTCCGCAGGAACTGAGATATCCGAGTTGGCTTTCTCTTTAGATGCGCTTTGCATTGCCTTGTGTTTAACGTTCTGAGTAGTTTGATTTGTAACTATTGACTGTAATCTGTGATACTGCGAACTGATTTAAGAGTGTTTCTGCTGAAAATTCCAGAAGTTTCAAGTGTTTATATCGATAAAATGAATTTTTACCAACCTCATTCAATCTATTACGAATCCGTACGCATACAACAATATAGGTTATTACTTTGGTTCACTGAAATCAGACCAGGTTTTCACAGATACATCCATCCAAATTTATCTTCGTTTGCAAAAAACTAACTGTAAAGGAATATCAAACTATTCTAACCAATCGGAAGTATTCTGAACGAATCAACTAAGATACCAGAAAATTGAATCACGTAACTCCCTACCCAGTCTAAGCCAGATAGCATTATAACAATTGAAAGTCAAAGGTGGAAACATAGCTCGTCCCGTAGAATAGTAACTGGAATTTAAAAGCAAAAACTATTTTAATCTAAGCATATTAGTATCCATACTGCATGTACTGTTAAAAATAATGTTGTAAATCAGTTAAAAATAACAGAAAATCCAGTGAATGTGTAACTGAATTACGAATTTACTGTGAATATCTCAGTAAGTATTCACAAAAAATTTACGTGTTTAGTTAACGATTTTAATCCAATCCTACCTAACGCTTGTAAATCTCTATTATCCTCATTTTTCAATTTTCGTTACTTTTTCTACTAACAGATGGTACTACTCTCTCGTCTGTCTGGAGTTCCTTAGCCTATAAATATGTTCGCAAAGTTTTTCAGTTACAGATTTCTTTCCTCCTGATGAAGAGGGACTTTGTTCGCCTTCGAAATCGATAGAGTTTTTATGCTAAAAATATACCCCTAACACAGCCTCCTCAGCTTCACCTCGTATTTTCTCGCCAGGATGTAAAATTAAATTTAAGTAAAGTTGAGTATTTAAACTGGTGAATATCTGAGTTTATTCACAGCGTGTTTTTCCTAGTCAGCGCACGTTTCTTTGCTATCTTGCTGTAACGCTAGTACGCCTCTTGGCCATTTTGTATTATCGTCACGCCTGTTAGGTTTTTGTTGGGTCAACCTGTTAGACGTAACTTAACTTGCTAATCCAGCACTATTTAATTTAAATTTGAATTGTTTTTTTAATGCATGTTTAAGTTCCACCGCAACTGGTCGGTGCTATTGTAAAGTATGAAGTCCGTGCCTTTTTATTCTGATTTCAATTAATAAAGGGTTATTTTGACCCTTCTTCTGGACTAATAATTCATTCACGCCTGTGCGAGAATTCGCAGGTTCATTGTAGGATCTAGTTTAGTTTATGCGGAATAGAAGAGAAAGATCTTACAAGTGGCTCCCGAACTAAAACGGTGGTGGATGATGATTCTCCACCACCAGAATTTACCGATAATATAATCTTCTCTACATATAACAAAACAAAGAGTCTGTGTGTGTGTGTGTGTCTTTCGTTCGTGTTGCGAGTAAGCTAAAAGACCCAGGGCCACGAAATTTGGTACATAGGTGTACCTACACAAGAGCCAGTGCACCTCGAAGCGATCTTTTCAAAATTCGAATTAGAATTTTTTTTATTTTATGTTTTGTAACCAAATCGCGTCATTTTCAGACATAATAGGCTACAGGAAAGCGAGATTTCACTCTATACATTTCATTTTTACATCGTCGTGAAGCGTAGACACTTAGCTATTTTACGAACTTAAAATAAATTTCGTATTTCAATAAATCGATTAAATACGAATTTATTTAGGAAGGTGAGCTTAACACCTTTTCGGCGGAATTTTGTTTAAAAAAACTTATTTTAAAAGATGTGCTGTTTATTTTCCTTTGATTTTTGGACACGTTGAACTTTAATCCTTTCGACTCCTTTTAAAAAAAGAATTTTGGAAAAATAATAATATTTTGTATTTTTTTTTAATTTTTTAAATGAAGCTTCCGAATACACTTCTCATATCTCAGATATTTTAAAATGTAGTTTTGGCAACAATTTTCCTTTCTTATTGTTGTTGATAGATTTTTGATGAAATTGCATCATTTTGAATAGTTTCATTCTTTTAAAAATTTCGGTTTGGCAACAATTTTTCATCGTATTTCTTATGTTACTGTTTTTAAGAGACTGAAAAGTTTAAGAAATTAAAAAGTTGTTTCTTTTTGCAACGGTAAATTGTTTAATTACTTTATTAGGATAATTAACATTTGTATCAAGGGATATTGCTTATTTCATTGTAATATTAATGTCTTAATTATATATAATTTTAATTATAAAAAAGTTTTGCATGATATTTTTTAATCTGTTTATACCATTTGAGTTCTTAAGCTTTTGCAAAAGGAAGTTGGTTAATTTATTTATTAGGATAATTAATATTTGTATTAAGGGATATTGCTTATTTCGTTGTATGCGTTTTATATGTAATGCACTTTTAACTGAATTTTTTTTCCCGTTGTTGTTTGTTTCTTTTTCGATAAAATTGTTCTGCAGAGTAAATTTCTGTGCAGTTTTCAAATTTAATGTTTGGTGTTCTCTTTAGGCATTTTTCTGGTACACTTAAAAGCCAGACGAAGGCTGGCCGCGCAGCGGCTAGTAAGTGTAATATAACTTATGTGGTCCTTCAAAATGAATACTGCGTCCTTCTATGAATTTGAAGTTGTTGTCTTGTCCATATTCCATGGAACAATAGTTGTCAGAGCCTACTCAATGAGAGGTTGAACTTCTATTTTCCAACCCAATTTTGAGGAACAGCACCCAGGGGGCGTCCAGGGGTTCCCACCCCATTTCCCTTTTACCAAGCAACGCGAGAGGACTTTTGGTTCGCCGCACATTTAGAGTGCCATCATGCCGCACAGACATTATGCATTTACAAACACACATGTCTTCTCTGGGATTCGAACCCTGGGTCTTTGGTACCGCAGTAGGCTCTCCTAACCACTCTACCGTCTGGGAGACTGTAAATCATATGCAGAGGCGAAATACAGAAACGACGATCAAAATAAAGGAATACATGTATGGATATTTTACTTAGTTCTGTGAAGAAAAGGAGTTACAATTTAAGGCTCTTCTTATATCTAGGGCTTTGCAGAAACTTAGCTGTATAGAAAGAGGAGTTGTCGCGAATAAAATGTGAGAAAATTAGAGGAAAATGAACGAAATGTGCTCAAGAAAGGTATTAAGGAAATAAGAGCACCCTCTTAACATATATGTAAACTTTTTTTTAAGTTTTAAGATTTTTAAATTTAAACGTCTCATTCGTTTTTAAAAGATAATACAGAACTTGCGGACTTATATATTTTTATCTTCAAATATATTGCACTGACAATTCCATTTTAGCATCTTTAACCCTAGCATTTTGTTCGAAGAGAATCCTTTCCGCAAAGTTATCTCTTCTCTCTCTGAAATGCTCCAAAATCATCTGATGTTACATTCAGGCTATACAAAGATCATTCTACAACTCCCATTGATTTAAGTACGATCAGGCATTTTCGTGAAAAAGCTTTGTTTCTTTAGCAAATTTCATAGTTTCTTCCTCATGGCTCCGCAGGTATGGGTTTTCAGGGTACCTGCATAATAGTCGCACTTCACTTAGTAACCGTGGATCTGCAGAGTATCCTGTACAATACGGAATTACCTCCCTGTGCAATACGGAACCTTCTGCAGATACCCTCTGCGGGTGGGTATCATCTGCAGAGGGTTACCTGACAGACTGTACTTTAGAAATCTCTGCCACAAATACGGAAGCATAAGTAAGTGCTTCGCTATCATGAGTATGCTGTAACTTTTCAAAGTTATTACCATGTTCCCGAAGCTTAATTCAATAGTCAGTCACATCTTTGTAGTATTGTTACGAATTTTGTATTTAGTTAGATATTTTTAGCAGAATTATAATTAAAATTGCTTTATTTCCCCGTGAAATGCAGCACGAGACATATTTTAAGAGAAAACTACGACGGAAAAGTAAAAATACAGGAGCATGTGCATTTAACATTGAGTAAACAGATATCTCGTAATTTATATTTCATTTGAATAAATATAGTTGACTACTGCGGTAGCTGTAATCGTAATTCTACTTTTTTGCTTTGCAAAAATCTCGAGAAGCATAAATTCCTAGAATATCTCGAGACGGATTTAAAGTTATAAAAAGCCAGACAGAGAACATGTCATCTCAGTTGTTTGATTAGCTGCTATGGTTGTTGTTGATCTGATTAGCTTTCTCTGTGCTGTGCTTTGCGTTCTATTTAATGTTTAGCAGTTTAAAGTACAGCTATTGATTATATTGCGTGATATTGTGATACAGCACGATTACTTCTGAATAAAAATCCAGAATTCTGTTACATTTCTTTTCGTAAGAATAAATTTCATTAATCGTTTATTGAGCTTGAGCATTCCATTTATTATGAACTCATACACACGCAACATTATTTGTTCAGGAACCCCTTCCTCACCTGCCACGACATATTACACTTTCTCTGCGTGGTTGTATCTACACGCTTTGACTAAATACTGAAAGCCATCGATGTCTAATTAAATATTTAGGTACGTCGATGTATGACTTTCACAACATGATATATTTTTGCCACATCTATTGTCGGAAAAGTGAAATAAAGATAGTTTTAAAACTTTACTTTTGTGTATTCTAAGCCTTATAATTCATATATATATTTTTGAGACCCTAAGGTTGCACAGACATCAACACAGAAATAAATAAATTATGTTATGCTTCAAAATATTGTTGCAGGCGTACAAGTTCGTAGTAGACTGAATGCATAGCTCCGATAATAGGTTGATAAAATTCATTCTCGTTAAAAGAAAGATAACAGAAGGTTGGAATTTTCCTCAGAGATATTCGTACAAGTACTGACAATATCCCGCAGTATGATCAGTAGTTGTACTTCAAACTACTGGAAACATTAAAATACAGTGCAATGCAAAGCGTTATCTAAAGAGAAAGAGAGTTCAGATATCTTAGTTCACGCGGAACTAAACGTTCATATTAGCAGACTTTACTACCAGGGCAGTATCGTCTGCGTAACTGGCCAAGATAGCGTTATTTTGAGGTGTCTGAGGAAAGTCAGTAGCATAGAACAGATACATATAAGGTCCTAAAACCGAGCCTTGCGGGATACCGCTATGGATATTTCTTGACGAGGAGATAGCATTGTTCACACAAAAGCTAAAAGTCCGATTCGTAATGAAGGAGTGAATTATCAAGATCAATTCTCGGACAAAATTTGTAATAATTAATTTAGATATGAGCCCCTCATGCCAGACGCAGTCGAAGGCTATTAACTAAACAACTCGCTCTTCGGCCTTTTATACATTTCAACCAGTCACGAGCAGTGTTGCCAGATCGTGCGATTTTTCGCAAATTTGCGACTTTTCACAAACTTCTGCTACTAAAATTTTAGTATTTGCAATTTTGGGAAATTTTTTGGGACCTCTATCATTTCCTTATGCTACTTTTTGCGACTTCAAAGATTTTTTTTAATATATCGTAAAATGCTTACATGTTAAAATAATGTATCAGTTAAAAATAATTTACATTAAAAAAAAGCTTATTTCGGCTTAAATAGAAGTTGGCATCTGGCACTTTCTAAAGCTGCACAGCCTGACGCCGAGATAACGAGAAAGAGGAAGGGGGGAAAGTGGGAAAGAAAGAAAAAAGAAAACTGCTTCGGGACCTCTCACGTTCCCCCCTCGTCTCCCATGCGTTTTGTTTTTAAGTCAGTTCACCCTTCCAGTTCTATGATGGTGATGAATCGAACAAAAGAGCTTGCAGCTTGGGTACAAACAGAGAAAAAAATGAAATTAATTCTCCTGATTATAATATGAATTATAATATTATACTAAGCAATGGAAATGACTTAAAAATCAAAGCAACGCCAATTTTTTAAATAACAACAAAAATAAATTTAACAGGAGAAAGAACAGTGCTTTCTTAAGTAATTAGAATCTAAGTAAACCCACCATGCAGAACGGAAAACTAACTGAAAAAAATTCCTCAATTAAAATGTTCACAATTAAGCAGAAAAAAAAAAAAAAAAGATTAAACAAATTAACTGCCAATCCAAAAAAAAAAGTACAAAAGCGTTAACAATCTAAACGGGAAGAATCTCTTAAAAACGGACATGTGCAAATTAATTTAAAAATAAAGCCTAAATTAAATGAGAATTAATTAAAAAAGAAATGGATATTTAATCAATTGAAAATGAGGAATATAGTTTTAAAAGTTTTGTTAATTAAAACTAAGAATCGAATACAGTCTATAACTTACGGAACCAATAGACAGTAAATTTTTGATGGCGTCAGAGGTCATGTGAGTATGCGTAACTATCACATCACAAAAATCCCCTGATCTCTGACGTCATATGCGAATTTTTGCGACCTTTTTGAGTCTTCATTTGCTACTTTAGTTGAAAATTTTCTGACAACACTGGTCACGAGAGACCTTTCTAGCAATTTCTGCTTCTCAAGATTTCTGGAAAGCAAAATGAGTGTGGAATTATAGTTACAGCTAACACAATGGTCAATTATATTTATTCAATTTAAATACAGATTACCGGAATATCCATTTACTCAATGTTAAATGCACGTGCTCCTGTATTTTTACTTTTCCGACAGAGTTTTTCCTTCAAATTTGTCTCGCGCTGCATTACACGAGGAAACACAACAATTTTAATTATAATTCTACTAAAACTAGGTACCTAAGCACAAAATTCCTAACAATACTTTAAAACCCCGCTTAACGGAGCAAATGGCGGTCCCGAGCCGTATCTTTGAACTTTACACGATGGATAAAATCACATAACCAACTGGAATTCACTTTTAAATTTTAAAAGTTCCTTTACAGTTGACGCCTGTAATAGACCTCTTCATAGAAACCAAAATGGTGCTGGGAAAGTCCTTTTGGAGTTGATGTATTAAACATGAAACTGATTAATGAAGACCGATAATTACTCTGATTTAAAAATACATCATATTTTTTAATCTCGGACACAGCTCCGGACGTAATTATAATGTAACTTTGATGATGTAAACTTTCATCTCAATCCAGACGCTTGTGGTTAAAAAATATTCAAATGAAACCTGAAACTAAAACAAAGAATTGAAAATCGGAGCACTATGTTGTATCTGATTGATTACAAAGCTGGTAGCTCATTTATTTCAGATAGCATTAAATCAAACTCAAAACTTTTGAAACATTGTTTTGACAGTAACAATATATCGCAGAAATTTGAAACAAGGTGATTTTGAGAAAGTTAATGAAATCTTATTTCTGCAGTTTGAAGATCACGTGAAGTTAAAAAAAAAAGTCATTTACTTAACCTATATTCATGTCATAAGCGGTGGGAGGAAAAAAAAAACATATAGGAAAACAACTGATTATTTTAAATTAGGGTAATATCTCTTTGCGTTAAGAAATAGTCTTTTAAATGTTTCGTAATACATAATTTTGCTTATGTAGTTGTTTATGAACATATTATGTAGTTGTTTATTTCTACCTTTAACCGCCCGAACTTGTTACCATGAATTCTTTAAAAGTCTCCATTCAGGTTATTCGCGAAAACGGTTTGCAAAATTTATATGATATCCATCCATATTAATTTTATTTAAATTCGTTCTAATTTTCAAGTATAGAGGCAGCACAAGGCAAATATAATATTGAAAATTCCTTACCTACTACTAAAAGGGGTACTCCTTAGTCATTTGTTGGGAATGGCTTGATAACTGAGAATATGATGTTTCTCAATTTGATATATGTGTGAGAACTGTTACAAAAAGATGTAAACGAGGAGGTACATCACCGGAAATTCCGAGTTCCCGTTAGGAACTCAAAATCTCAGAATTGTCGTCTCATGGTGTGCATGCCTATAATTTTAAAGTTGGGGAAAACGAATTACGTGTAACATAGTTATTATGCTCTAAGTTACTGATTTTAGGATCAGAAATTCAAAACTAAACGACTTGCATGCTACTATGTCCTTTCTTTTTCTGCCCATTACCACTGAGGACAGCGCTGACTGACAAATTATAGAAATTATTGCAATAGTTGCTTCTCTCTCTTTCTCTGCAGCAATACGAGAGAGTGGGTAAATTATATGCGTTTCTGTTACAACTACAAGGAGAGAGCAGTCACTATTTAGAAATTATGAATTTAGAGCAATTAAAGCAGTATTTAAAAACAACATAATTAAAAAATAAGGGTAAAACATAAAGTTTAAGATTATTTTCTGATTTAATCAGAGTGTATGTTGAAAAGGGAACTCCAGAAATAATTTAGAAACTAGTAATAAAAGTGGTAAAATTTTATTTTATTTATTAATATGCTAGCGGGAATTTTTTTCGAGGTTTATATTGTACTGTACGCTTAATTTAAGTCTAGGTAACAATTGTTTTGGAACTTCTTTCAAAGTTTCATTTGTAATTTGCATTCTATCAATGGGAATATATACATCTCTCCAAGAAATTTTAAACGTGGTTGAAAACGAAACAAATGCTTTATAAGACAAAATTGAACAGTTATTTAACAATTATTAACTATGCCCAAAAAATGTTAGAAACAATAAAGCAATAATGATTCTTATTGCATTACTGCTCCTAACATTTGCATAAATTTGCAAGACTAGTTTCGAAAGCTTGAAAAGAATCTTCTTCATTCATTCTTTTTCATTCGTGCAGCGGAAGAAGGCGGCTCTGCTTAACGTTCGACAGTAGACTTGTAAATTTATGAAACCGACGCTGCTGCTTCTGCTGCAGTATATACAACAGATGTTTCACTTTTGGACTTTCTCTGAAAACAAACAAAAAAAAAAGAATAGACAATCTTCTTCAATTGGTATGCGCAGTAAATAAAAAAAATAAGAATAGAAGAGGCTTTCAACTAACATAACGCCAAATCCGGTCAGTATTTTACAATGGTAAAGAAATATTTTAGTCTTTTTAGTTGCTTGAAAGTGAGAAAATAAGTACAGATGATGTTAATAATTAGAATGAATTGTATTATTAATATACCTATTTTAAGACAGAGAAATCTCGTCCTTGCAATAGCTCAAGTTTAGTAGTGTGCATATAAAAGCGATCTACAAGATATCTTCATTTAAATCAGCAAATGAAAGTACCTGCAAAGTTTTATAAAGGGGAAACAATAAAAGAAATGAACTTTTAAATCTACTAATGAATTATAAAAATTAAAAGCAGCCACTACACATATGTTGATCAGTCTGGCAATACCTCAAACAAGTAAAATTGTTAAATCTAAATAAAAAATAAAAAGAAAACAGGGTTATCCTTGGGTACTTCTGTCACTCAATATGAAATAATTTACAGTTTAAATATTTGTATGAATACCATACAAATATAGCGCAAATTCTCACTGTTTCAATCAAAAAGTATAGTCAGCTAGTACAAAATTTAACAAAAATACCTCT
>KK113849.1:0-12969 GCA_000611955.2 Stegodyphus mimosarum
GTTTTGCATGCTTTGCCATGTTCCACCAAACCAAATGATACAAATTTGCAAAAAAATGTAACTAAGTAAATGTAGGAAATAAAATTCTGTGCATATGTAAGCTGCATTAGTTTACTTATAGCTTGGCATTTAGTTAGCCAATGATTCGCTAGTCAAAACTAATATAGAATGCACATAGCTTTTAAATAAAAGAAAATTGCGAAGGATATATATATGAAGATTGATTTTTTTTAAACTATTTTAATTTAGCCAAATTAATTTCACATTTAAGTAAGTATTCGTGACTTTAAGTAGCATCTTTGTTAGAAGTCTTAAATTCAATTGTAGAGTCATTAGGTTATTTTGAAGCAGGTGACACGAAAAATGAGCAGTGCCCTCGGTAGCACTCAAACCTGGACCCCTTTCATATGCACCGAGCGTGTTACCGTTACACCACGAAGGTGTGCTGGAGGGAGGGAGAAAATACCTTATGCACTAACTGAAGATAATATTTCTTGTTAGTAAAAAGAAAAGCAATGCTGTGAAAGACCTGAAGCGTATTTATAGTTTAAGCTAGTTGCTGAATGTCCAATGTTCCAAGGGACCCTTTTTCAAAAATATTTATTTAAAAAAAGTATTTAAATATGAAATTCCCGAACCTTGCAGAAGTAAAATATCATTCTAAATTTATCAATTAATTTTATTGTATTTTGCATTACATTAGAAGCTATTATTAGTTAAATTTTATGCGGTTCCTAATTTGTGAAATGATTTTTTAACATTAATTATATATATATATATATTCAAATATTCTATTTCGTAAAGTAGAAATGAAGGGTCTAGTGTAGTAATTCTGTAAAATTTAAAAAGTACACAAATGTACTGCATCTTTTAAGACAAGTGATTTTTTTTAAATCAAAAACAAATTTCTGTGTACATCTGTAAAGTAAAATTATAATTCTAAATGCAAAACAAAGGAGTAAATTTGATAATTATCAGATAAAACTAAACGTTGGTAATTTTTGCAGTTTTGCAGAAGGTGTTTTATATTTTGCAGAACAAAATATATTTGTTTTATTAATATTAATTATTACAATTAAATTATTGCAACTTAAATACGTAACTTGGCTTAAAATTTATTTGAACTTAACTGTCCAATTTATTTTAATTATGTATATTTCATACAGCATAAGTCTAAAAATGAGCTTAATTCTCATCCTATTTATTAATACATTTTTTTAAAGAAAAATGTCATTTGTTTGCCTTAGCTGTTTTTCATGAAGATACATGTCTATATAGTATATGGAGAGAGAGAGTTGTTACCATGTGTACTAGCAGATGTTTTCTCCTTTTTTATTAATTTTACACTACGAAAATCGAGTGGGGAAAATTATTCTATCAATTTAATTTTGATGGATGTGATTACAGTAAGAATATACCAAACAAAACGTATTGGAGTATAAACTACTGGTAGCTATTCACAGTATTATTTATTTGAAAGAAATCTTTCCAATAAGAACGCAAAGTAATATTAACATTTCAATATCTAATAAGAGAATTTCATTACTTCCCTTTGCTTTGAATTTCGCCCACTGTTAGTATTGTCCAGTGCTACTCCCTACATCTCAAAGCATTTAATGCTTCTAGAATTGCAGTTTGTGTCATCTTCGGCAGCATCCAAGTCATCACCGTTCAGTCTGTGCACATGCAATGATTTCTCAAAATTTTACAATGGATTCGTTTACGCAGTGATTGTTTTTATCATGCTAAGAAAGAGAAACTTTCGCTTACTACCTGCAAAGGCTTTGCTGAACGTTTCCTATCTAAGTGTTGGACTTTATGCCAGCCTAATACACGAAATGATCCATTACAGCGAAGCAAACACTAATTGATATTCACTCTGCAATTCTGCCACATAAGCTGCACAGTCACCTTCTCTAATTATTTACGGAGGATTTGAGGCCTGAGGAGTAGCAGAGAAGGTAGTAAAAATGGAAGAAATTCGACTTATAGAGAAGTAGAAATGAGATAACTTATTAAATGTCGTAATTACATGGATTCTTATTGAAATGTACGTTTCTGTTAAAGAAATAAAATTGTGATAGTTACCAGTAGTTTATCCATAATTACTTTTCATTTACGTTCTTACTTCACTGTTTCCTTTCGAGGTTAATTTTTTTGCCTAATTTTCCCCTCTAGATTTTAGACGTTAAAATTAGTAAAAAAAAAGGGGGGGTGTGAATACGGCATCAAGAGCATTAGGTACCCCCATTTTCTTGAAGCTGTTCCCTAATGTTTTTTTTTATCAATCATGACCCATGCACTCAAAATCCATGAGTTAATTTAATAATAAAAATAATTAATACTTTATAATACTTTATAATAATAATTTAAGTACATGAATGAATTAATACAACAATACATGAAAACAGCAATTCATGAATGAATGTTTTAAAATTTAGGAGAACTCATTGTATAAACGGTTTGAAAGAAGGCGAAGATTACGTGAATATTTTTTAAATTTCAGAAACTTGTGCTAAAAGAAAGCTAAGGGGATTTATATGAGTAAATAACGGTACTTAGAGTTTTAGATTCAGTAATTCATTTGGCACAAATCTCTAATATTGTTTTGGAAATTTAAAGGTGATAGATAATTTAATATTTTTTCAATGCTAGAAGAATTTGTTCTGAAAATAAGTATGTTTATTATATTTAACATCTGTAATGGTTTTGATTTATGTAAGAATTTGCATATTTGCCATTTTTGTATAGTGAACCTTCTCTAAGCTACCTGAATCTTGAAGATTTTAATCTTCAATAACAGTAGGAGTTCTAGAAAAGTAATGTCTACTACGTTATGCTTACTTATTTTGTGAGAAGTACAGGTTAATTTGAAGAAGTTATTGAGGCAGTTAGTAGCAATGAGACGGTTCACTGTAATTCAATTTTTTAAAATAATTTAAGCTATTCTTAATTAGTTATTATAAAGAAATGTAATTAAAAGTGTTATACAGCAAATGTTTAAAAAATCTATTAAAATAATTTTTATAAACTTTTTAAGAGCACGATTTTTTTTCCAGGGGAAATGCTAGTGCAAAGAGTGAAGGACCCTTCTCTGATTTTTCGATCTAGTCAAGATATAAAATTTTATAAAATATTATATCTTGCTATTTTTAAATTACTTCTTTTATTCGGATTTATGAATTAAATAATAAATGATTTAATATTAATTTATTATAAAAATAATAAATTATTTTTATTTCTGTGTCTTTATTATTAGATTCACAGTGTTACTAGTTTTGCAATAAATTGAAATATAAATTGAATAAACTTCTTAATTAACATGCTGTGCTAAATAAATATGGCCTAAAGCCTCTTTCTGTTGTCACATGTATATTTCACAATTTTTATGCAAATGTCAAAATTTATAATAATTGGGAGTACGTCTTTAATATCACGTTCTAAATGATAATGGTTTTTGAATTGAAATGAATCTTTTAATGATTTGGCCAAGAAAAAAGGCAGTGTCACATTTATGTTTCCATAAATGTGACACTTTTTTTATTATAAAATCTTAGCATAATCATACTTATTTCTAATTATGCTAAGATTTTATAATAATATCAAAATAATTTGAATATTATTAGAAATTAACACTAAATTAAATAAATCATTGTCTTGTGTGAAACACTTAAAAGTATTTATGTGTTTTTATAAAACGAGATCAGAAGCAAATGAACAAAGTGAATGGTAAAGTTTCTAACACTTTCTGAAACTACATGTGCAGCAGGTGTTGAAAAATTCATACCTTTCATTTACGAATTAATGGGAAATTTTATGATGCCTATTGTGTGTTTTAAGTTTCGCTAACATGCAATTTTGTAGTGCAAGAAATAAGAAGTTGTAGCATTTTAAAGTTTGAAAGAAGATAGTGTCATTTTTTAGCGTAGAAAGAATATAAGGCAACTTTTAAAGAAAGAGGATTATGAAAGAATTAAAAATCAATTTTTTCGTAGCATGAAATATAAAAGTAGCACATTTTTAAACTAGCCTTTACATTTAGTGGTCAGAATTGGCAAACGTAATTTCACAATCTGTAATTTGCAATTTCAGATGCCGCAAAGGATTTAAATTTAGTTCCTCTATAGTAAACAAGTATCTGAAAATGAGTTGGAAAAAGAAACGTTTTTTAATTTATGAAAACTGATTTTTTTATTTTACAAGTTTTTTCCCATTTTAACCTGTTAACAAAGACGATTATGTAACCAGTAATGGAAATGCTTGCAATTTAAATCAAGTAAATTAATTATCAAAGAGGCAGAAAATTTGAAGAATCTTTAATAAAACTATGTAGGTAGGTTTATAAAATGAAAAGCATTTTAATTTCAATATATACAAATAAATGCTTAAAATGTCATGAAAAAAGATTTTTTAAGTTTATAATTATGGAATGCATGTGTACATGCTTATGAAATGCTATCTTTTATTTCTTCCACTATCGATTAGTTTTTGGGGCTTTATTTTTTTAGCGTAACGTATTTTCCTTAATTTGATAATTTTCTGCTTTTAAGTAATTTTTTTAACTTAATATTTTTTTAGAATTTAATAATAATAATATAATAAAATAATTATGTGCAGTGAAATTCGTTATTAAAAACTGTAAAGAATACTACAGATTTTTGCATTAAATATAATTTAATAAATTAGATACGAGTTGAATAGCATTTTTACAGGTCTTACATTTGAAAATTCATCTAACAGCAATATTTGTTTTCAGGATATGAACTTTGACTTTTGCACCATAACTGAACTTTGAAATTATTTATTTAGTTTTATTCCCAAACTTCTTTTTATTTCGTGATATTATAAGTGAGCGTTGTGTAACTTAAAAACTTCGAAGTTTTAACTGATACATAATGAGAACATTTTGAACTATTTAACAAAATGAGAAAGTTTTTATGGTTATAAAACATTTCAAAAATGATTAATTCATTAAGATTTTTTTCAGTGTTTTTTTTCCATAGAAATAGTTTTGAAACTTGATTTAGGTTGAAAGTGATGACAAACTGAATAATTTTGGGTGCAGAGTAAAAACTAAGCTTAGATTTATTACGTATTATGTCTGTAAATCCGTGGTAAGGGAGGAAGAAATTATAAGCAAAATGAAAATGCATTTTTTAAGCTAAACTGAAGTAGTAATTTTTTCAATAAATTTGTTAAAGGCATAGCTATATTAAGTATTTTAATGAAAAATTCATTTTGTGAAATTTTGTGCTTTCTTAAAAAGTATAAAATTTTATTTTTAATGAAAGAGTTCTAACTATTAATTCAAAGGAAATTAAACGTTATGCAACTACCACCTGTAATTTCAAAGAGTAGTAGACTGAATAAACTTCTATTCGTAATGTGTGTTGACAAACGGTGAGTGCAGATAAGAATAGAAAGATTAGGCTATATAATTCAAGTATACAAATAAATTCTGGAACCTTGTGGTAAAAAAATGAAGTTCACTAATGCGTTGTATTCCTTATTAGAACTACTGGTTTTTAGATGAAGAGAGTATCTTTTTGAAGCATGGAGAAAGGTTATTTTGAGTTCTTAACAGAAATGCTTTGCAAAATGTCTTGGACTGTAATAATGTAATCATATCATCCTGCAGTTGCAATACATTTACTCAAACAGGTTAAATCTAAAGCAGTATCTGTCTGTTTCAGTTAAGGTTACTGAACAGAAAAGAAAGTTCTAGAACATGCCTTATGTATTGCTACTACAATGAGGTATACTGATTTTTTTCAGTTATTTTGTAGGACAAATGTAATTTTCAGATGCCTTTCTGTTATTTAATATAAAGGATACACAAGTTACTGAACAGAAAAGAAAGTTCTAGAACATGCCTTATGTATTGCTACTACAATGAGGTATACTGATTTTTTTCAGTTATTTTGTAGGACAAATGTAATTTTCAGATGCCTTTCTGTTATTTAATATAAAGGATACACAAGTAATTTAATGTAAGGAGAATCATATCAATTTGGAATTTTTAAATTAATTAAAATCCATTTTCAGATTGGTAATAATTTGAAAGACTTTTCAGTTATATCGGACATAAGTTACTTTTTATAAAACAAAAGTACTCTGCAACAGAATATTCTTTCTGAAAGAATGGTATATATGTATACCATTCTTTTTCTCAAATATACTGAATGCTGAATTCAACATACTTTATTATAATAAGCATCACTTTAGAAAAAAATATCTATTATCTACAGATATACCCTTTAGTATTTCAGTTGTAACAAATATATTCTACATATAATGTCATAATGGAACCAAATAATATCTAATCTTTACAGATACATAATTTGGGAATTTACATAAGAAAAGTACATTCTACTGACATAATTACTTGCTGTAATAATAAAAGCAAATAATTTGTAACAGTTACAGATATATCTATTGGGATTTTACATGAGAAAAACATATTCTTTTTACGCAATTACTTGCTGTAATAATACAAGCAAATAACTTGTAACGATTACAGATTTATATGTTGGGATTTTACATGAGAAAAACATGTTCTTTTTATATAATTACTTTCTGTAATATTACACGCAAATAATCTGTAACCATTACGGATATATCGTTTGAGATTTTACATGAAAAAAATATGTTCTGCTTACATAACTATTTGCCGTAATATTACAATTAAAAGATCTACAACCTTACAGGAATAATCCTTGTAAAGTTACAAAGAATGCATCTGTTACTGCTACTCAAATAATCCGTGGCATTCCAGTTTCCATGAGTTTTTTTAGTAACCTTACAGAATTTTTTTTACAGTGTAGTTTTGGATTATTACCTATATTCAATATATGTGCATGCACGTAACTGTAATAACAATAATCAAATTAGCTTATGCAATGATTTTCCTCTTTGAAGCATCAGTTTGGAAAGTTTTTGTTATGTTTGGACTTCCTCATGCTTCGCAAATAAGAATATCAATGAAGTCGCGCTACCAGCAACGAATTAATAAATCACTCTATACAAAAACGCATTGTGACTGATGGGTGCAAAAATAACAATGTAACAGTTACATGACGCATACCGGTTAGGGCTTTCTGCTTCGCATACTAATTACAACGCTTGCGATGACTAAAGAAAGTAAGAATGGGTTTAATGACAGCCGAGGGCACCCTTTTTGCCTCTGATGTCAGATATTTGCACTTTCTGCACCGGTATTGTCTGTGTATGTATTGTTGGATTCGAACGTTAAATAATTTGATTGATATTTAGCAAGTATGTCAGTTATGTATCTGAGATCTATGTAAACCACAGTTCACGACATGAAACTGGAAATTGGGGCATCTCTACGTTGCGGTCGTGGTACTTAGTTGGAATTCGATTCTTGAACAATAATTTATTACCAGCTTATGATTTATTAAAACAGTTTATTATTGAAATCACTTCCGTAATAGTTTCACTTACCTCAGGGCAAAGAAACAAGTAAGCAATCAACGGTGTTTTATTTAGATTAGTTTAATATAGCAAAAGCTGTTTATTGAAAAGTTCAAGCAGGAAACAAAGCTCAGTAGTCAGTAGACATTAAAGACTTAACGTCTACACTTAAGTGTTAATTCAGAATGCATAGCGACCTCAATAAATTAAATCAACTATGTGCATTGTGGGTGAATGCTGCAATCTATTCAGTACGCGCAATAGCGTAACTGGATAAATGCCAGATAAAAATTATGATTTATAATCGAAAAATATTATTACAAAGCTATATAAGTTTTATTGTATGGAGTATTTCATTAGGTAGTTTCTCCCGAAAAGTATTAAATTTCTACTATTCCGCGCTATATATAAAGAGGTATTAAATTGCACACAGTATGTAAGAATAGCACATGTAGTAGTGTAACTGTGCACGAGACTGTAATATGACAATGTAATTAATACCCAGCATGATTTTGTAACATTCTGATTTGCTTCATTAATGCTGCTTTTAAATTCTTTTAAAGAATCAGGTTTATGTTTGAAAACAGCCAGAAAAAACATCCCTTATAAGAAAACAACCGAAAGGATCAAATGCCAGCACTCCTTTAAAACTAATTGTCAAATGGCAATAGTCCATAAAAACTGTAATGATAATAATATTTTAAAGACACGAAATTGTTAAAATCCCTTAAAGTTCTAAAGAAAATAATTTTATAGATGCTTACATAAGATGTGGCCATGTTGCTTCACCCTGTTGGAAGTATGTCATAGCAAATATTCGTGAATAAAATTTTCATGAAAATGAAGCATCGTTTTTTATGCAGAAGAGAAGGGAAAACATATTTGTTTCTTTTGCACAATTATCTAATTGAAACATGTTTCTTTCATACCAATGTTACACGAAAGCTGAAACATAATTTATTACTGTTGCGGCTCTGAAACTAATATATTTTTGAGATTTCCGAGGATGTAACATATCTCTGGCTTGGTAAATAAGACCTCTGAACGCTGGTAGTTTGATAATCTTTTTATTGGCCCCATGATTTTATGGATGCTGTTATGATTTTTGCCATGTGTAGCAAGCATAAATGCAAACCAAGTTTCCGTAGAAAGTTCTCCACGAAGGCGTCCTTTGTTCTAGATACATAGGCTTAGCATGCTTTGCGATAAGCAATTAAGCAAACAAACTTTTATGAACATATAGCGAAATCCTAATGTCATTAATTGAAGAGGAGAAGGATTCGAAGGATCGTTAAAATACCGATTCTGTAGAAATACAGAACTCTATCTTTTAGGACTTGAGTGAAAACATGAAACAGTCTAATCTCTTGATAATGACATTTCCAAACCCGGGATAATTATCCAAAATGATGAAAAGTGCATATGTCAAGGTCGATTATATGAGTATAATTCTTTTCCAGACAATTCGGAGGTCAGAGACCAACTGGTTTCTGAATTCTGATGTTCTGCTATTAGTGTAAAAAATACAAATCTCCTTTTTTTGTTGTGTACGTATATTGAGAAAGGTTACAGAGCGTTAAGTACATCACTTTATATCTAAAAGTATTGCTACATAACCAGCGAATACTTTTAAGAGAAGAAAAAGAAAAGAATATATCGTAGTTTTTACGTAAAGTATTCTAATTTATAAAAAAACAGAGTCAGAAAATAATGAATCCTCTAGTGTCATCTATAAAATTGATTTCTGAAACTTATAAAGGCAAATTTTCTAACTCCTAGCTTAAAATATATTAAGTAAGTATACTATATTTTGATGAAAATTCGGTTGCTTTTCCTTCTCGAAAAATCACCCTTTTATAAGTTATAAAACTATACTCATAATATGGATGGACGAGTTTTCTCCTGATAATATTCCCAACAAACCTTTTTATAGTTAACAAGGTAAGCGTTCTTCTAAATATTAAGATTTTCTCCGTAAATTTGCAGAAATCTGAAAGGGGAAAGAGGAATTTTTTTAACATTTCTGGCTAAAAACGTCTTTTGAAATATTATGCGTTTTAGCATCTCAATGTGATTTTAAAATTACGCAGTCAACACACACACTCAATTCACAGTTCACAATTACACAGTCAGTTCTATCTGTTAAGAACATACATTTATTTTATCTCAGTTTCTTGAATGTTAAAATTTGTTATTTAAATTTACTTTTGGACTGTAGAATGTTGGATATAAGCAGTCAACATATTTTACTCCCAAAAGTACATTAAAGTAATATAATTTAGGATATTTTTATACCGATGTTAAGTTAAAATATATCCAAGTCATTTTTCTAAAATTGAATTAAAATGAACCATACATTTAAGAGATTCCATTTTAATGTTAAAATTAATTAGTGGCTAAAGAATTTCATTTTGTTTTCATTTCGAGAGCCTAGAGTTCAGAGCATTAATAAAATGCGTCGTAGCAGATCGACTGAATTCACACTCAGATGAAACCAACAATCATTAATTAATTTTAGAAACAAAAGGAGAGTACTTTTCTTTTATCAACCTTCTTTTATACTTAGTGAAATAATCTTTTTTCGGTACTTTTGTTTGATACTCAAGCGTTTATCGGCACATCAATATGGACCTCAATGAGCCATCGAAATCTTCATCTGCAAGATAAAAAAGCATTGTGTACATATATCCGAGATTGTAGACACGGAAGTTTTCGTTCCTTTCATTGATGAAGAATGAAGATGAAGGACTGACAACGAGTTGTGTTGAATGGAGGAACAATTAAAGTGCGAACATTCCCAATTTACAAATAAATATGACCAAAGCACTTAGCAGATGAAAGGGGGAGTACTGTATGTAATAAACGAATTCGGTCCTTGACCTTGGGTGACGAGTAACTGATCTGTGACAGAGGATGGGTGTCATTAAATTTATTTGTTTCTTGCATGCAGGTGTCGGTAGAAAATGCGTCCTCACGGAAGTTCGTGTTCTTTTACAACTTTTTAGTGTTGACAGGTGATCTGGTATCTGCGAAGTTCACACTTCTTCTTCTTATGGTATACATAGCATAAAAATTAAGAAGGAAGTATAAGAGTCATGAAGGTCATGGGCGATGGAATGAGAAGGACACGAAGAAGGTACCATAATCATGAAAAACATAAAGAAAAGTTTAGCCAATTAAACAGACTTCTAGGAAGACATCAGAAGTACGAACACTTATTACGAACACTTACGAACACACTCGATTCACATCAAGTTAGATCATTGTTGTCGAATTAATATTCTTAAAACCTTTAATTAAAAGAATGAAATCTTTGTAAAACATTACAATATTTGTTGAAGATAACCTATGCATTGATTTAGAAATCTGTAATCGTCTCACACATTTTATTAATTTAGTTAGTTAACCAAAAAGCTAATTTAAAGTAAGAAAATCACTTTTGATTAAGCAATTATGGCTATATTGAAAAAATAAGATTTATTAGAATTTCATTATTGATGTAAATTCTAGTTTCTTAAATAGTTTACGAACCATTAAAGTATATTTGAGTATATCATTGTCACTGTACCAAAATCTCAAATCTGCAAAAATTTTTTCCTTCCCCAAATATACATTTTCTAAGTTTTTTGTATAAAGTCTTAAAACTCGTTTTCCTTGGCACAAGGAATTTGCATATTCATGGTTATGGAATGGCGCGAAAATAAATGTTTCCATAATTACTTCTTGAAGATGTAAACGATAGCAGTCGGAAAATGTAGTTTAATTATCCAACTAATACGCAAATATTTTACATGTAATGAAGTTTATGTTACCTACAATGCATATTTGGGGAAATAAAAGTCATTGAAAGAATTATTATTTTGATGATCATTGTTTAGTGTGTAATTGAGCTGGTTCCAGTTATTTCTCTTATCAAACAAACACATTACAGGATATAATTACGGAAAATTTGACCATTTATTAATAATAACCATTTTTTAATATTAGAACATTTTCAAGACCTATGCTATTCAACGCCGTAAAAGAGTACTATTGATAAAGAACTTTCAATAATGCATGATGTTTTCAGCTGTTTACGATTCAGATTTTTATTCAATTATGTTTTTAGATTGCGGAGAATTAATAAGTTTTTTAATCAGTTTAATATAACATAGATTCAGTCGCAAATATATTGACCTAATCATACTGTTAAAAAAAACATTAAAAATCTGAAAATAATTAGTGTCAATTCCTTTAAAAAATTAATTTTTCCTCTTTCCGATATTCAGTCTTTTTAGGAAATTTAAATTATCAATTATTATCATTCATTTCAATAAGAACTTATGATTGTAGAAATGAAAATTTTAAAATTTTCAGTGAGATACGTCAATGAAAAAGGAAAAATTGTTTCAACGATAATGCTGCCATCTATTGTTGACAATTGAAAATTGGAACTGTTATTGCCATCTATTCATTTAAATTATTGTATGCACTCTCCGTGTAAATATATTTCTGTATTAAACTGAAAAAATATTATAAATAGAAGAAAATTTAGATTTTAGTTAAACATTTTATAAATAAACTTTAGGTCTATCAGAAGTGTTGCAAAATGCAGCACCGTTCCACGTTACTCAAATCATTTGTCATAAATTCTACCCTAGGAGATTTAACAAACACTAGGAGACAAGATGATCTTGGAATAACTATGCATAAAAATTCAGAGCACACAATTATTGTCCTTTTGTACACTCTTTTTACTTTATCTGAGAAATAAACGAGAAATTTAACCATAATTAATTCTCCATCTTCTTTTGATTGATGTAGTGCTGCCATCTTTTGGTCAGAAGAATAAACACGATATTTATAATCTTATAATGACACTCTGGTATTTTACATAGAATTATCTCTAGGATGAATTAAAGAAACGTTAGTGAATCAGTTCTAAACAAAAGCCTCATTCAGCTTATTCAAACATTTCAGCAAAGTGCAATATAGACATTAGTTAAATCAGTAATGAGATCTTCAGTTTGAAATTTTTAATCATTGTTTTCACATTATTTGTTACGTTCGTCAAAGTATGTAAAGACTTTTCAGCAATGTATCGTGCTTATCTAGACTCACTCTATGGATTGCATTTTAATGGCGAAGGTAATATTTTTTGACAGAAGCCTCGGTCAAAAGCCAAATAAATGCGTCAAGATACTAAATGCAATTAGGAGTATTTTCCTTAAAAATTCCTCCGCATTAATGATCATTCAAACAGATTGAGCAAAAACTTCTGAAAATGATTAACGTATAAAATACCTGATAAATAATTAACAGTTAAAATTTATAAAGATAATTTTTCTGTGCGAAAGTATCCATTAGACAAATATTTATAACGTCTTAAATTCAGGTTTCAATGTTTCACGTAAAATATTTAAAATTATATTGATGCATTACGAATTATTTTTAATGAGTTTAGAGAAACATTTTTATTATGTGAAGGAATGAGAGATTATATGAAAAAATTAAACATTCAGAAATGTGGGGGGGGGGGGGAAAGGGAAAAAAAAA
>KK113849.1:12985-26001 GCA_000611955.2 Stegodyphus mimosarum
TAAAGTTTCTAAAATTTGCTACATAATCTTTAAATCTGGGAAACACGAAAGCCCGTTCAAATTTTCTAGGAAATATAAAAAATTACAAACTATAAGAAATAGTAACTGAAAATTAGAAGGATTCGCTTTTATCATTTCATAATATAAACGAAATTTTATTTATATTACGAAAAAATTCTTCATTTATTGTTTACTTAATTTAAGACATTTTATATAAAAAATAATCAGTTCTCAGCTATAGTAGTTATTCTTAAACATACATAGTTTAAATAAACTTTCTTAATTTAAATAGCTCAAAACACTGGTTTAATTAAACATATGAAAGTCATTTTCGATTTTTTTATTTCGCAAAATGTTTCCTCTTGACCAAAACCCAGATTTGTGCCGATCAACCAGCAAATGTTCTGTTATTTATCATCTAAATAAGAGCACTTTGTCATTTTTTATGAAAAATTAAAACGTGCTATTTATTAGCAGGGTTTAGTGCTTAGTGTTACAATAAATTTTATCATTTTTACGACATATTTAGATGTTTTTAGCATCATAAGTCTCTCATAAAGATGCAGAATTTATCTCTATATTTTACTACTTACTTTGTTTAAACTAATCATTATGAAATTCCTTAGCAAGAGATAAATTTTAGTCTTTAAGATGATTTTCAATAACTTTTACAGAAGCAATATTAAAGTTTTAAATGATTTTATGATACTTTTGATGTATACCATTTTAAACTCAAAAACGAATTAAAGAACCAATAATAAAATTTTGAAACTTGGAATATATTTTGAGCTTAGCACCCTCACTTTTTTATATTGAGCGGGAAAAATTGAATAGTTAAGCAAGCATTGATTCTTAATTTTTAGTTTTGCAAAAGAAAACTTTTGTCAGGTCATGATCACTTTGATAGCTTCACAGTTGCTGATTGACTTAGACGATAACGTTATCTCGAAAGAAAGCCTTTCAAATGTGGAACAAAACAATGTGAAGCCATGCACAGTCATATGTTCACTGTTACAAAATTTAGTGGCCAAAGTATGGAAACAGATAACATAAGATATTGCAGTGTTTAGAATTACATAGTCACTTTAAAATGGCAGGACATGGAAAATAATTTAAAAAAAACTCTGAAAGTTTTCAGATTTTGTATTACGCCCAAAGGAACATATTTTTCATTTCATACACATGCATGTTTCGAAAGCACTAATGTCTCCTTGGGCTAAAAATATTTGAAAATAGTATATCTTTAGAATTTCTGATACAAAGTCTCGCGCGCTGGAGATAAAAATGTTTTTTCCCCCCTAGTGTTGCCATTGCTCGCTTTGAAATCGTTGTTGAGTTTGTTAATCAAAATTGTGTTAAAGTTTTACAAAATATGAAATACACAATAAAACAAATTTCAAATTCGGTCTTCTAAGTTTCCATCTTCGGGTGGAGGACTACATTATTCAAAATTTTTTGGCTATAGGTAATGTTGTTTCTCTTCACAATACGAACAACATACATTTTATGCAGATTCTTCATTATTTAATTTCTTTTAATATAATACAGGGTGATAATATTTGGTGGCAACAATTTGAAAAGTGAAACGGACATTTATAGTGAACCGACGCAAAATGCCGTTTCGAGGCTAAAGCTCTTCTGGGCTAATGCCTCTTTGGGCTAAAAATTAAAGATCTCTAAACTAGTACTAAACGTTATTTCGAATAAATCCGTTAGTTATCTAAAAAATAAGACTGTAGTCTCACTCCACTATTTTGTAGTAAGGAATCTCATTTAAATAAGCCCTAATATAAAGAGCGATTATATTAATGGCATGTAATTTTGAAATTCTACAATAAATTACAAATTATTTTACATCATTATTCTTTGTCTGGAATCATTTCATTAGTTAACAACTTGATGTATGTTATTTGAAGCTTCTAATGGACACCATCTTTATTCGGCATATAAAGTGACAATATTCTTGTGAAGATAATTTGGTAGAGTACTAAGATCTATAAAACTAAATATTACGTATAATAAATATTCTTCTTGATATAATCATTTGAATGATACGATCAATAAATATGATTTGGCGCAGTTTGAGTAATATTGTTTAAGATACACTTAAAGAACTTTTTCTGAATACCACTGATAATACCAAGATGTTCTTCGTGCTTAATAAAATTTTACATGTTGCTCCAGTTAATTTAACATTTTACGCTACTGTATTTACAAGACTATAAAATCGTTGCGAAGACTACGCAAATAAGAAAGAAATTATTGATCATTTAGTAAAGTTGTATAGATAGCACTTCGTTGTTAATCGAGAGACTCTATATTCTAATCCTAAACGGGTTTGACTTAAAATTAATATCGAGTAAGAAAGTTCTACATAAATAAAAGAAAACATTAATTGTGAAATCATCTGTTGTTTCGTTTTTACTTAAAAACAAGATTGTAAATATAATTCCTTTGTGTAATGAACTATGAATGCGGGTTATAATATGTACTAAGCAGAAAATACATCTGATATCTGGAAAGTATTTGCGTTTTTATAGATGCATATCATAATGATGCATAAAAAATAGTTTTTTGTTTACAGTGCTCCCCATTCTCAAATTTTAAAACTATTTCCATGAATTTCTCGACAGCATTTTGCAAAATTCTTTGAAGCTGGAAGTATATGTCTATAGAATAATCGATATTTTAGAAAATAGAGATAACAAACACCTATTTCCAATGTCTTGCTTAAATTCTATATAATCAGTGCATAATACAATACCCTAAACGGCATGAACATAACCTAGAACATTGTGCAAATTTAAGGTAGAATCATGAAAGGTCAAAAAGGAATTAAAATCCCATTAAACGTGTGGGAACGGGAAATAGTTGCACAAAATCCCAGAGTAAAACGAAAACAAGACAGAACCTAGAGCAAGTGGGAAAAGATAGCTATTTTTATGCAATAGATATAAATCAGTTTCGTAAAAATCTGCAGTAACATGGTTTATAAACATTATTCAATTTTTTGTTGTTTCACTTCTAAATTAATAATTGAATTAATGTTAATATTTTATTGCAGAAAACACTAAGCTTTTTTTCCAGAAAGGAGGGTAGTGTTTTTCCTCAAATTATTTAAGTCTCAAAAACAAATTTCTTATCCGTTTGAAAGGCAGTTAACTACTATAAATTAAATAAAACTAAAAGAGCAAAATATTTTTTTCGCGAATATTAAATTATTTTTACTTGATTATAAAATTCTTAATGTGACAGTAAAACATATTTTATATCATATCGGACAAAGTACTATCATTCAGCGAGCTCATTTTTTAAATGTTTCATATGTTAAATATTTGAACAGTGATAAAGCTTCCATTCAATTAACAGTATTGTGATGACGTTGCTGCTGGCTGCAGTAATACTGACGCTGGAAAGTTTAGGTTAGAAACGTTTAACAGTATCATTGCTATTCCTTCAAGACTGATAGCAGAAACATGTTTCGATTTAAATTTTATTGATATCGGAAGTTAAGGAATGTGTGCGAAGGAGAAGTATCTTTGAGATCAGCTGTAAATTAGTATAAAAAGAGTTGATGTTGGTTTTATAAAGCTGAAACAAAACATGTTGGATCACGAAGACAGCAGGTGGTATTCTTGAAGGCATTGATGAATACACTGGCTATAGAATCGCTGAGCCCGGGTTCAAATTCCCAAACGGGTTTGGAGGGTAAGTGTTTTTGCACCATGTAGGCATGTAAAACATACGGAGGGCCCCAAGACTTTCGAAAAGGTTTTGTGAAGAAGAAGGGTGAGAGACACTTGGATGCGTCCACTCAGGGAATTTTCCTTAAATTAAGATGGGATTTCGCTATCAGGTTGGAGTTGTATTGTCATCTATGAGGTATTCAAAGCCCATGCGAATGGGCTTTTAACACCCCTGAATGGGCCTAGATGTAATTACGGGAGAGGTTAAAATTCGTGGACTTGTTCGGATGTTATTGTCAGACAGATGAGTCACAGTAAACCACATGAATATATCCGCACAATCCCTCAAAAAAAAATAAATAAATAAATAAATAAAATAAATAAATAAATAAATAAAAATAAATAAATAAAGTAACGCAAGGTGAAAAAAGGAAACTTCTGATCCCATGTTACGGGCGAAAAGCAGAATTTCATGCTATTTAGTTAACTTATTACGGCAAAACATGCATAGATTGTATGCTAAGGGAAGTCATACTTCCATGGAAGACTGTTAAAGGAAACTGGCTCGCATTCGCGTTACATATGAAAAAAATTATGGAAACTTATGTTGCTAGTTTGTTCGCCTGGAATATACCCAGTGTCGAAAGCATTAAAAAGTGATTTCTGAATGCGATTTAACATAGGTTAGCGAAACTCAACAAACATTGAACTGAATTTTCAGAAAAATTCAGTTGTTGACCAATTCAACAGGCTGTTTGTACAAGCTGCCGGAACAACATTTGAAAAATTTTATAACACTATGTTGAATTTTCCCCCTTATAATAATACTTTTTGATATGCTGTTATTAATGAGTTGGTCACTGAAATTTTATTAGTTTTCTCACTTAGAGATTTACCTCAAAAACTGCAGTTCATTCCAGCGAAGAATGTTTAAAAATTACTTTAAATTTATCTTTCTGTCATTACGACAATATTTGAGAAACTGTTAAAGTTACCTGGAATCAATCAAGTGATGAAAAATAAACATCAATAAATGACATAAAAAACATGGGACTAAGAAAATTTTCATCGTAACCATTAACTCAAACTGAGCAGTTGTGCGTGACTTGTTTGCAGAAGTAGATAACGGGCACTAACTTCATGACGCGATGAAGCAAGGAAACTATTATGCTACCAACGCATTGCATGAGGTGAATATAAAGCATTAGATTTTTAGTGGCAATGGTTATCTGTTAATGTGACGAAAATTTTCTTTTTGATTAATATTGACTGCTGTTTTGTATTTCAGGCATTTCAAAAGATTATTCAAGCGTTTACGATAGAAGATTGATAAGCTAGGGACTGCTCATGCTAAGCCTAGGAATATAAATGAAAGATCAGATAATTCGCCAACCGGTTAAAAGTGGAAGTTACAAAGAATTGCTTAACTCAGCTCTGATTCTGGAATTGGGAAAAATTTTATCCGTAATTTGCTAATTAAAATTTTCCGGTCCATAACATTTTCGTTATCTCTGCAATTAACTTGTAATTTATTTTTATTAAAATTTAAAATGTATTCCAGTCTGGTTCTTAATTTTACTCTTGTTTTCCACTGGGACATTTAAAAGTTACCATAATTCCAACTGACTCTTCAACGGTCAGGAAGCTGACACTGGACGATGTCAAAAACTTGCATATGGTTTTTTGAACTTCAGAAATTTATTTATGAGCCTGTTATTGTTGACTGGAAATCTGTTTTCGATGTGGTCACCTTAAGGTTAGTGGTTCAATGCTGATGTTTATATTTCAGGAATGCTGCTATCTTTCAAATAGAGTCATTTCGATCTTCGAGGTGGAGCCGTGAAAATTTCATTGTACTTATAACTAAATATATTTAACTATAAGAAAGAACAACCAAAGAAACTTTGCATTTAAAACATAACAAAAGATAAATTTACCCAAAATTGCCTTTACGTTCGATACTTTAGGGAGAAATTACATTTTGTGTTATTAGAATAAAGTAAATTAAACGTTAGAAATTTTTTTTAACAAAATGAAAAATAGGAAATACATTTACGTGCTATAGTGTATTTACTCGGTTCTAAGTTCATGCCCTCTGCTTGTAAGATAAATCTTCTGTCTATACTCGTATTATAGTATCGATACGAAGAGTTCAAAGAACTAACGGAGTTAACTCCACTTTTTTTCTTGGGGAAAACCGAGTTAAGTACACACGCGTTGTTTGTTCTAAGTAACAAACTTTCAATACCTCAAGCAACTAAATCTGACCGAGCAGGGAATAGGCTTTCTTTCCTTTTCCTTCTTTCCTCCCACTTTGTGAAGGAAAACCTGTGAATTCGTTCATAACAAGACTTGATTAATTGAAATAAAATACACCATCTGAGCAAATTGCGAATGCATCTCTGACAATACACTTATTTACCAATATAGTTAGAAGAAGGGTTCCTAGAAGGCTTGTTGACAAATAAATGGATATAATTTGAAATATAGCGTCATTTGCTTCGAAAATTTTTGGCGTAGCTGTTACTGATCTGCCAGATTTAAACACAGTCCACAAAGTTCATCATGGCCAAGAAATAGAAGGTAACGCCAGTCGTTGGTCAAAGCCTTCTGCATCTTATAGATGAATTTCTGCATCTTATAGGTGACAAACCATCTGCATCTTATAGATGAGTTTCCTCACATCTGTCCAAATTTTAATGGAAAATATTCTAAAAGGTGGATCCAAAAGTTTCCTGCTTTTTTTCTCCCAGGACCAATTTTTCGAAGAAGTTTTCGGCTCGACGGTATTATAAGGGCTCCTGCTCTTGGATACACTATACGTTTACAAAGATTCTAGCCTTCTCCGAGATTTGAACTCGGGTCAACAATATGCCAGGGACTGCTAACCGAGAGCGATCAGGACTGCGCTATGAAATTTAGCTAAAGCTTCAGTCGAATTGCCAAATTTCTTTTATGGGGACTTCCGTAAACTTAAGCGAGATAAACTTCATAAATATTAACCCCACTAAGACAAAAGGTCGCATTAAAATATAGAATCTAATGTGATGTTACCAAGAAAAAGGACACATTTAATGCTCTAAACATGTGCTCTTAATAATATTTAGAAAATAAATGCCAATTTTTCCTACAAGATTTAGAAAACACGAATTACTTTTACCGTATACATAACTGGTAGAAATGACATAGATTTCTTACTATTTTCCGTTAAATTTTCTAATGAATGCGTCCTTTTTCACAAAATTTTCCATAACAAATTATACCAATAAACACTTCGTGTTATATTTTAATCTATAATAATATGTTATATTTTAATAATTTAATTTTGTTCATCAACTGAAGGGATCTTGATAGACATATAATCCTGATAATCATTCAAGCATTAAAAATTTCTTATTAAATATCGTGCTATCTCGTTGAAAGACTTCTGTACCAATTCCATGATAATTATCAGTTCTGGCGCAAGAAATGATGTAAACATATTAAAGATGAAATAAGATAATTTTGCAGAACTCTGAAATATTTCTAACCATTCATTATTAATATCTGTTCCACGAATTTCTATTTCGTTGTATGCAAACAATTCTACAGAAAATAATAAAACTAAATAATAATAAATTAACCAAATATTCAAACAAAAGCAGTAAAACCTATAAATTATTCTTTTAATAAGACCTCGCATTTCATAAACTTGACTTTCCTCTTTTTTCTGTGTGTGCTTTTATTGACTTTTATTTTGTCAACAGATCAAAAGTTTATTTTATCTTAAATCAATCATTACATCACGCCCTCTATTAAAATATTTGGATTCGTATAATTTTTTTAATCCATCCATCTGTTACGTATTACTTATTATTATCTAATCTTTAACATTATTGAAACCAAAACAAAGCATAACACACACAACAAAAAGAAAAACACGATTTCTTCAAAATAATTTGTTTTGTGCAAAAGCCGCACAGCTTTATCAAATTCTATGAGAAAGAAACAAATATTTATGCCAATTTATTATAATTAGAGCGTCGCATACAGTGGTTATCCGCTAAAGGATGACTTTAACGGGAAGCTGACTCGAATCCACGTCACACATGGGGAAAACCCTGAAACTGCCCCTACAGCCAACTCGTTCACCGGGATTCGAACCCTGAACCGAATTACCAGTGTTCCGCGACTTATTATTAAGCTATTTTTGCTTTTAAACTTAACTGCGGCAATATCTTCTTTTCGGTAGTTTAAATTTTGCTGAAATTCGCTTGTTATAATAATAGAAAATCGTCTCCCTCAAAACTCGCTACATCGTGATTAACGACGCCTGTAATTTTTTACTTCACGCTATATAATTAAAGCACGTTATATAAAGAAAACACCTATTGGTTTTCAGGTGAAGTTTTCATTCAAGGAAAGGTTTCATTTAAAATATGTTACTGGCTTCTGTGGTTGAACATCAGAAGGAATTTAAAAAGAATTACACAGTGCCTTTTAATGAAACCTATTTTGCAAAACTGTGTTTAAATTCTCTGAGTAAATCTGTAAGAAACAGAAAGAACTTTTAAACTTAAATGATGTAATATTTTTCCGCGATATAAAATAAACGCTATCATTATTTTTTCCGTCCAACTTTTAAAATTGTGCTACTGTTAAAATCCATATAAATGTTTTGAATTCATTTCCAAATTGCTTTTAGAATTTGTTGCTATCTGTTTATTAATTTGTTAAATCTGCTACCATCTCCTAGTGTTCCACAAAGTATACCACAAGGCTTACACAAGTAAGTTATAACACTAATAAACTAACAAAACAAATAAACGAAACTAAAATAGCTCTGCAAAGGGAAAAAGAGGAAAATTATAAAAAGAGAGGAAAAAAAAAAGAAAATTTGAAATTACGTCCAGAGGGGCGTTTTTTTAAATATTTTATGTAGTACATTTAATAATTAAACATCATGTTCTTCGCACTAAAACCACATAACATTCAATTCAACAGCAATGCCACAAAATATTTATAAACAGCATACCTTTAGAATTTCCGATACACAGTTTCACGCGCTAGAGATAAAAATATTTTTTGCCGTAGAGTGTTGCCACTACTCGCTTTGAAATCGTTGAGTTTGTTAACCAAACATTCGTTAAAGTTTTACAGAATTTGAAATAGACAATAAATCAAATTCGAAATTCAAAATTCGGGCTTCCTAGTGCCCCTATTCATGTGGAGGAGTACGCCATTCAAAATTCGATGGCTCTAGGTACCGTCGTTTTTTTTCACAGTGCGAAAAACCTTCATGCATTCATGCAGATTCTTCATTGTTTAGTTCCTTTAAATATAATACATGGCAATAATATATGGTGGCAACAGTTTGGAAAGTGAATCAACATAGAAAGTGAAACGACGCAAAATGCCGTTTTGAGATTATAATAGCCCTTTGGGTCTAACGCCCCTTTGGTCTAAAATAAAAAAATGTAAATTGAGAATGAAGTTGCCCAAAGCGGAAATGATATCTTTAGTCCATAAAAGTTCAGAAAACAATTGGTGGCAAAGATACAGATAAAATGTCTTAAACTGGCTCGAAATATCTTCCTCTGCTGGACATAATGGACACTCTTAAGAAAGATATGATTATAACATCTTGATCGCCACTACCGCAGCTTCAAAATGCACTTGAAGAAACTCCCAATCGCTTTAAATAGCTTTTAAAATTGCCATGCCCTGATAAAATTTGAGTTAATTTAAAATCTGTTGAAAGTTGATCAACATTTAATCTGTGAAAACTGAAGTGAAAAACCGTTTTGTTCTTTGGGCTTTTGTTGAAGTAAAATATTTATTCTATGTTCCAAATATGGGTAGCATCATTTCTATAAAAGCATTTCCAGGAACTTTCTCGTAGATATAAATCAATGTAAAATTTCGTGGTTGAATTTGCTACAGTATCAACCCTCTGTTTTACAAAATTTTCAGTGCCCACGAATATAAGTAAAGTGAATGTCAATATCAAGGTTTGTCGAATGCCGGTATCAAGGTGAATGCTGTTGCAAGATTTTAATAATAACCTCAATTTTAAGGATAAATTTCACTGAGAAACTAATTATTTATAACAATTGTAGTGAGGAGTTATTATCCTTGAAGTCGATATTACTAATCTCAAATGAGTTAAGGTTAATTCTTAGACCAGTAATAGATAAATACTGTTAATGAAAAAGGGATTTGAACATTCTTAAATGTGAATAATGATTTAAGTAGCTTTATTTTCCCTGCCATTTGAGGAATTCTAAATTAATCATAATGATTGTAGATATTAAAAAAATCAACTTGTTATGCAAGTATCTTTACAAAAGAAATTTTACCTAAGCTTCCTATTTTGTGCGCCAAGTCACGTGCTGTTATGTTTTGCTAAGCTACACTTTTCCACGTTGAGTGCCTCGGCTTTACACTATGTAAATTCTTATAAATCAGAAAATGATTAATAAAGCATTTTGCTTTTGTCGCTCATAAAATACATTATAAATGTTATCCTGAATTTGTGAATTAAAATGTAAACATTTTATTTTTTCAAAGTATTGAAATGTCAGAATATTCAAAAAGTATAATAAAAATGACAAATTACATAACAAACAAAACCAAAAAGAATTTTAATTAGAGCTAAATGTAAAATAACATATCTTAAACGTTACTAACTTTAAAGTAAAACATTGAGCAAGTAATCAGTACTGCAAACTTGAGACTTCAAGGTTTCTTTCTTTAAGAACTTTTTTTTACTTCTTTGTACGAAGTAAAAGAAGTAATGTAATGGCGTAAAATTTAGGGTATCATATTTCAACAGAAATATCCATTTGGACATTATTATTATTATTATTATTTTTTTGCGTAACGCTGTCCGGACGGACAGAATAAAGGACTCTTTTTTTCTAAAACGTATTGTAATTTGAATTTAAACTGGATTCAAAAGAGATTTTTTCATGACGTCTTTACGTACGTACGTGCGCATTTTTGTATCTCGCATAACTAAAAAATGATTATTCGTAGAACGTTGAAATTTGTATATGAGACTGCTATAACATCTAGTCGTGCAAATCCCTTTTCTTAACTCAATGGGCAATAGCAGACGTACATATATATATGTGTATATATATATATATATATATATATGTAACTACCTGCCGCCTCACCCAGCTTCAAAGTCCTTACCCGCTTTAAAAGTCCTTATCATGTCTTTATTTTCGAAATTGTTGTTAGTAGTCCTTTACTTTCAACTGCAAAAGTGACGAAAATATTCACTTTTAATGACGAAAGTAAAATGACGAAAAATGACGTTAAATGACGAAAGTATTCATGTTCTGATAATTTCCAATTAAAAACAAATTTGGAGGGAAGAGCGAAATCTATCTTTTAAGGTTATCTCTCGGTTCGTAGATTTATATTTGGGAAAGTTTTATACTCATTATGAAAAGATAAAATGATAAGAAGTTTGATTCTCGTAAGACAAAAATTGACCGGGATATTTAATTTCAAAATTTTCAGTTTTTAGTGTTATTTTCTACTTGCCTCGCAAGATCGGTTAACTAAGTTAGAATAATTCAAGGAAACAAGTTAAAACGAAGTGCAGATAGGGAAGGAAGGAAATCAATCCACAACAGATTGTTTTATTCTAAAAAAATAAAAGTTGACATTGTAAAAAATTATATCTTGTACTATTCTATAAGATATTCTGTAAATACTGTATATATTCTGTAAAATTCTTATGTATAGGCCGTACAAAGAAATCATGTTATGTCCACGTCGACTCTTATAATCTAATAAATAGACTGACATTCTGTAAAAGTGAAAATTTTACATATTTATAAGTTCTTGTCTTTCTTAGCTAAAATAAAATCTTATAATGATAATTCAGGGCAAAGAGAGTCAAATGACTTAAATGCATAACTACTATGAACAAAAAACGCCATTTGAAATTAATTTTATATTCATAAATAAGCAACCAAATTTAAATTTCTGATAAAACGCAATATTTAGAAAGCTTCAAACTTCTCATGATTTAAATTTCTGCAGAAAGCCTAGAGGTTTTCTTCGAGTAAAACCTCTTTCCTCTCCTATGACCGAGTGCTCTGGGAGTTTACCATCGTCGCGGATGTTGTGCGTACCTTTCGGGTGTGTCATTAGCATCCATCATCAGGTCTTCCAGATCCGGGTGCAACAATTACCTACCCACGACGCGTCACCTTGAAATGCACGTAATTCAGTCCCAGATGCCTCCATATTATGCACCCGAAAGTAAATTTATGCCTCTCTATGTATAAATACAATCAGGATTTGTTGAGGTAATCCATATTCATACATTTAAAAATCTGATGCGGCCAGCCTATGAGTTCCTTACACGCCTATTAAATTACACATTTCTTGCACTTCATTTAAACTTATTTCCTCAAATTATTCTAACTTAACTAACCAATTCCTCGAGACAAGCTGAAAACGACATCAAAAATTGCAAGTTTTGAAATTAAATATCCCGATCAATTTTTGCCAGGGAGAATAATTAAAAGCAATTATAAATAATAAATTACTAATTAAAATAATTAAATATTTAATAATTAAAAGAAATGAATGATTAAAATTTAAATTCAAAATAATGAAATAAAATACCGGACCTATTCTAATCTGGAGTTCCGGGTGGAAATACAGTTTCCCTCAAAACTTAGCCAAAGCTCTACTGGGCTGCGGCTGAATTTAAGTCCTGAACGTACAATATAATGCATTACTTAAAGGGATCATGGAAACAAAGAATATTCTTTTTCCAGCAAGCCCCCAAAAATATCTGTTGCTGGCATAACTTCTTTCTACAGCCTCTTAAATTATAAACATTTTTTCAGCACTTCACTTAGCCTTATATCCTCGAATTATTGTAACTTAATGAACCGATCCCTCAAGGCAAGTTGAAAAAGACGTCAAAAACTGCAGATTTTGAAATTAAATATTTTTGTCGTACGGAAGTCAAACTTCATAAAATTTATTTTTTTCATAACGAAGCCAAATTTCGTTATTTGCCCAAAATTTATTTTTTAAAACTTTGCCAAAATACGAATATTTTCGTCATTTAAAATTCTTTTACTTTTTTCTTAAAACCTAAACCCAGCAAATAAAAGAAACTCGTCAGGAATAAAAGAAATGGAGCTAAATTCGGCCAGATACTATAATGTTTATAATTACAAGAAGATTTTGGGATCCGAGAATGCAAGGCAGAGTACTGTGAGAGAATCAGTGTGAGCATTTCGAGAAATGTCTTTTATACTTCCAGTACATATTTTCAGAATTTTCTAGAACTCTTTATCGACTTCTGATCTA
>KK113849.1:26060-50748 GCA_000611955.2 Stegodyphus mimosarum
GATGTTTTACAGTATATGCAGTAAAAAAAACTAAAAATGCTTTCATTAATTATTTTAATGTTTTGGTAACATAGAAAATGCTTTTAGAAAAATATAATCAGATGCGTTATAATTTGTTGTTAAAGCTATTGCCAATCAACGCTTCGAAAGACCTTTCATTCGTAGTTGATATTAATGCATTATTTATCAATGAAACTAAGTAAGCATAGGAAAATTAAATATTTCTATACGTTCTTTTTAAAGCGGCCACCATGGGTTTTCCCCAAACCTAGAAACTAAATCACTCAAGCTGACATCCGCAAATCTCAAACAACACTACTTACTCTATGGCAGGAAGTCTTAACGATTGTCTTGGAAATGGATTCAATCCCATTGCCTTAATTTTTATGGTATTAGATAGATTTCGTTAAGACTGAATAGGTGTGATTTCTGATATTCGATTTTACAAATACTTTTTAAAACATGTTGACCCTTTCAAGGGGTCAACATGTTTTAAAAAGTATTTGTAAAATCGAATATCAGAGAATCGAGATTTTATTAATATATGATTAATAAAATTTTTTGCCGCTTGAACTTCGGCTCTCATGCAGTTACTTATTTTTTATTCGCTTCTCCGTCGAAGTGCATTGCGTACATATCGGCCAAAAAATCTGTTGAAGTCACATCAAAGCATTTCACTGATGTTCTGCGCATTTTTTCATAAATTTCTGCACCATAAATATTTTATTTAATTAAACATTTTTTTAAAAAAGATCCGCTAATAATAAACTAGTTCTTTTGCAAAATAAAAAAATTCGGATGTCATATTTCAACGAAAATATGCATTTTGACATCTCTCAAATCCAGAAAAGCAACTGTAAAATGAATATATATATATATGAGATAGAGTGGGTGTGTGTATATATATGAATATATATATACACCCACTCTGTTACAAGGCTCGGTGAGCTCAATTTTTAATTTTTATACTTTGGTAAAATATGCATCTTTTGCTTTAAAAGTGATTGATTTATGTTGTGCTTATATCCATTTAAAGTTTTGCTCCCTTCAGTTCATCTGTGCGCAATAGTTGTAGAATTATCAATCATTTAAAAGTTGTTTAATTTGTACTAAGCCTAACGAGGCCGCCATTTGTTCACATTTGAAACTTTTAGCAGAATAGTGAATTCAGTTTGTGGACCAACTACAGTGTCTTTTTACCGAGTGTGACCGAAAGTAAACTTTCAGTTTTATACAACGAAAATTCTGCCTTTCTGCCTGCTGGTCGAACTACTTGTTTTTGGGTAGAAACTCTAATTTTAATGGTAAAAATTGTTTTTTTTATTGCTTTTAACTATATTTGGTGTTTTATGTTTTTCTGTATTTTACAAATTTTAATGAAGATTTTTTGAATTTTTATTTATTTTTTCTTTGCCGCGAAGGGAGAACTTAATTAATTACTTGAATGAAAAATACATCTTTAATGAAATTCGAGAAAACAAGTTTAAATGAACGAACATCATAAAAATAATGTATAATTTAATAAGCCGTAGCAGGAAATCATATGATAACCAAATCAGATTTTTTTATTTACACATTCAGCTATTTTTATTGAGAAATATTTTGCGCCTTCAGCCATTGGGAATATCTTACACAGTTGAAGAATTTAAGAAGAGCCCAAATTTGAATATCACATCAGCAATTTTTTCTTTTTGAATATTATTTACTTATTACACTCCGATTTTTGAATTTAGGTGAATGTCTTAGAGGTCTAAAACGCAGTCACCCTTGATATCAAATTTTCACGAAATGATTTTTCTTCAGTTCTGCTGGCAATAATACAACGCAGCCAATTTCCTCTTCTTTTATTTTAGTATACCATTTTAATGCATTGTCATCGCCTTTTCCTTAACGATTTCATTGTCTGACTCAGTTCTGCCTTCTCGTTTAATGTTCTTGTACTCAGGCAATATCTATTTCGTGCTTGCATTCAGAGTAATTTCTGTAATAATTTCTTCCTTTTCCTTCTTTTCCATTTTACCGTAAGAACCTGTAGAGTTTTGAATCTTTCTTAGGAAAAAGCGTTCTTCATTCATCTTATTGCAATGCATATTATTTACGATATATATGCCGTGTCCGTAAAAATTCTTATACGCAATCATTGGTCGCGAACATGTACTTCCCATTACGCTAAATTAGGAAAAAAAAACTTATTTAATGGTATTTTTAAAATTTAAAATGTTTTTGGTAAAATTATGAAAATCTAATCTTTTTATGCGGTCTCTCGGTCTTTATAGATAAATATAGTAAACGTTTCTACTCATTCTGAAAATTAAAATGCAAAAGGTTTGACTCCTGTAAGACAAAAACGACTGAGATACTTAAATTTCAAATTTAACATTAAATTCAGAGGTCGTAGATAAGGTAAAGTGCGAAATGATTGCATAAATATACATGAAATATCATTTCTTGTATATTTATGATATTAAACAATTAAATGATGCGTATGGTTACGTATATTATCGTAAAAATATTGATTGCTTATTTTTCCCCAGAAAGGCGACCTTATTCAAAGAGCCTTATAAAACTCGTGTTCCGGAACATAGTACTGACATATAGTCAACTCTTAACATTATTTGTTTAAACTAAAAATGAGAACTATTTCTAGTTAAAGAAATTTCTTGGTATGATTATTAGATTATCATTCTAAAGTAATAAAATCACATGAAAATAGTAATAACGTATTTTAGCATTTGGAAACTTATAAACTACTTGCGGAAAAAGGCTTTCGGGATCCCATTTGTAACAAAATTATGAACTAAAGGCTGTTAGACACTAGTATATCAGAAATGAACATCATTAAATGACATTAAAAGAAAGTAAATCGACCTCGAATTATTTTAATTTATTTTCTAACTTACTACTTAAGACAAATCAAAGCAGATGGCTGACATCCCAGATTTTGAAATTATATACCTCTGCCAATTTTGGTTCCAAGGAAGTCAAATGTTTTTCGTGTTATTTTATTTTACTTCTTAGAATAATCAGAATAAGCGTTTAGGAAGCCTTATTGTAATTAATTTTATTAATGCTACAATAGAAGTTTTTTGTAATTATTTTTAGTAATATTGATCTTTGTAAGATGAATAATTTATCTAAATTCACTAGCACCTTTTAGGCTTAGCACAAAACAGATCGAATATGTTTTTCGGCCGTACGGGCTGCATTGATAAGACAAAGATTACTTTGATTGTTTTTCTGAGATTATTTGTGTTCTTATTGGTTCAGGAATAGACTGATTTTCGTTGCACCAATCCACTCATGATGATGCAATGAAAGATACAAATTTTTTATTTCATTTTCGTTTTGGCATGTCTTTCCCCTTTTTCTCGCGCCAATGAGCTTCTGGTTTTTTGGATTTTGCATATAGTTTACTCCGAACTGAATATGGGATTAATTTTAAACGTATTATTTATTTTAATTTATTTCGCATTATATATATAATATACATACAGACATACATACATTGTATACATACGTACAAAAACCGCAGAGGGTGTTGTCAGAAAAGACAAGAGGAAGGAGGTAGGGATACAAAAACCTTGGGAATCCCAGTTCCAAATAACATGTTGAAGCTATAAGAAAGTTTAGCGGAATTAAACCTAAAAGAGGCTAAAGATACCAAAGATACTTCTGTTTACGGATGAGGTCCCTAATGTCTTTGGAAATTAGTCACTGAAGACCAACGTGCCTGAAAGAAATGTGAAACCTGCTTCAATAATGACCTCTTGAAAGATACGTACTAAAAAACTGTCAAAGAAGAAAGTACCACATTACGTCGATTGAAGATTGAAAAATTAGGAAAATAAAAAAGAATAATAAAAAAAGGCCACAGTAATTTTACAATAGGTATTCAAAAATAAGAAGCACTTTTATTTGCTTAATTAGGTATGGTATAAAAGTTGCCTAATTTAGTGATTTTAAAATTCTCACAATGCTCAAATATACTGTCTTCACGTTCAGGGCTCGAATTTTCATCTTTGTTTTCGCACCAGAGCTCATCATCTTCAGTGCCATTTAAATCATTAATAACGAATCCTTTTGAAAAATACTTCTAAACCGAATTTAAAAAGGATCATTGCAGAATGCACAAATAAGATTTAAAAAATATTTGCTTTGAAATTCAAGGCAATATGGTATTTTTCAGCTTGGAAAACTGAAGATCAAGTATAATTTGTGAAAGTTTACTGTGATGACCAATAAGTACTTCCAATTCATGTTCGAGTGTCTGTGGCGGAACTGATGCAAAATTTATCTATGTTATAATGTTTAGAAAATGAATGTATTCACTACGTGAACGTTCTAATGTAATTATAGAACTTTTACGAAACCTTTTGTGAAAGTTCTCCAAGATTTTAGGAGACTCTCGCTTCTCTAGGGGACTTTTAGGATAAATTATTCAAATCTAAGCATTCTCGAATTAGTTTTCTTCAATGTCCCAAACAGCTTCCAAAGGTGCAAACAGTAACTAAAATATTAGATTTATAAAAAGTATATTCGTTCTTAAAAGATTTTATATTTTGTAAGAGCACTACTTTTAGAAACATAAAATTTTTTAAGTTTCTACTCATATCTTTACAAGTTTAACTTGAAAAACACTTTAAAAGTTTGTTATTGAAGCTTTATTTTTGTACTGCAATTTACAAAGGGATGTAATACATACGAAGAATTCTGAATGCATATAATAGGTTTCTAGAAATCACGTAATAGATCATAAAGATAAAGCAATCGGATAATACATTGCGAGCATAAAATACATGAAAATTTGAGGAAACTAGAACTATAATCCTTATATTTGTTAATCAATCGTTTTTGGTCAGTTATGGTTGGGCCAAAAAATCGTTTTTAGCTTCTAATAAATTAAACAATTCCTTCAAAATATATGAATTTTAATTTTGATACCTTAAAAAAAGAGGAAAATAATCAGCCATTATTCAGGATATAACTACTATGCTAAAATACTCATTATATTAAGCATCACTTATCCTGCGATGCAGTAGTAAAAAAAATTCAGTTTATCCAAAATACGTTTTTATAGATGCATAAAATAAGAAAGCATTGATCATCAAAGTGCTAAAGAATACATGTTTTAGTGGCACATACCCTAACAAAAACATAAGATGCAAATAAAACGTAAGAACGACAAGCATTTAGCAATGTTGCTATGTTGTCAAGGCAATTTGCCCTGCTATGTAATTTTCTGGTATGTGATGTGCTGCAGTTAGTCTAGAGAAGCACAAAGGCAAAATGATTGACAAGAAAATTACATTTTCTTTTATAACGACCTAATAGTTAATTGAAGTGTTGGCCCAAAACAGCAGTCGGGCACTTTGAACTACACAGGGAAACTATGCTGCCACTTTTTGCTTTTTTGAAGACTAATTATTCGCTCTTTTGTTATTCCTGTTAATAAATACACTTTCTAAACTCTGACCCGCGCTAAAAATACCAACTTTCCTGAGGTTTTTTTCGAGATGTGGTCGAACTCCTTTCGCTGTCTGGAAAAATCTACGAATTTCGAAATGGAGATCGATATACTTTGAGGCCTTTCAGACGTCTCCAGAAGAGCCATTTACATAAAAGAATGGGAACACGGCTATGGGCGATGTGGACCCCTTTCTTGCTGGACAACCGGTACTAAGTCTGAGAGGTCAAGAGTAAATGGGAACGTGTGGGTGGCTATTTTGAAGTCATGCCGCTCGAACCAAAAATGTCAAAACTAAAGGTAAACTTGCTTCGAAAAACAAGCAGATTTCATTCACCCATTTTTCCTCTTCTCCGACGAAAGTCGTTATTCGGAACGTAAGAAATGTAATTATAAAGGATAATTCAAATGAATAGTTCGAATTATTCCATTCATTTATTAGTTAACCATATATTTCCATTCATTTATTAGTTAACAAAGCATACATAGATAGGCTATGTAAAGAAATTTCTCAAATGTCAGAGTATTTGAGAATTTCTTAAGCGGGAAAAAAAGACTGAGTTAATGTTGTAAAAAACATCGAGTGTTGTTTGACTTCTAGATTAACATCAAGAGTATTGAAAGAAAGTAAACTCCCAATTTTCTACAAAAATCTATAATAAATTTTACAAATAAGTTAATGCTTTCGATTCGGGGAAAATTAATTACGATGCTGAAGCGACTTTTTTCATATAACTTGCCGCAATTCTAGTAATTTCCGAGGCATAGATTTTAACAGTTAGCAAAAGTACGCCAGTTGTAGGGCATATTAATTCATTAATTGATGTATCAATGAATTTACTAAGTAAGTTTTTTCTGTTGTTGTTCTGTTTTTCTTGTTTTTTGTTTTTGAATCTTCGAAAATAAAAAAAAAATTAAAAATGAAATTTTGTGTGCGTATCTTTAAAGCTTGCAAAATTACTAAAATTTCATATAAATGTGCCCTCTTGGTACCAGAGAATTAGACATTTTATAGGCAGGAAATATTGTGAATGTTTAGAAGAAAATTAGTGTAGACTATATGAATTTTATTTTGGAACTTTATAAATCAAACATTTTAGAGTGAAAAGCTGTGTAGAAAATCTTTTTTTGGATTTTACTGTGTACTAAGATGGACAGCTTATGTTTTTCGGCATCAAGTATACAAGAATATTTTAAAGGCAGGTTTTGGAATTTGATCTAACAGCCCCCACTCCACCCCAAATAGTAAATCTTTTCAGCTACTATGAATTAATATATTCATCATTTGCAAGGTAAATATTATTAACTTGAAATGATTAATTATTAGCCGATTGAGGAATTTGTTGTACTTGTGTTCCTTTTTGAGATGCATTACAAATATTTATGCACCTTTTTTAACATCCATAAATTTCACGAAGATTATAATGCCCATTCTCCAATTTTTTACTGCTTTACCAGAGCATATTACTCAGTATTGTAATTACTACTCTTCCTTGTCTTTGTATTCAAAATACTTTTTTCATGTGTATTACTTTATGGCGGAAACAACTGCACGTCTCTAATATGCACAGATATACTCCTATATATACCCAGCAATGCATTTTTTTATGATCACTAATTCGAATGCGGGATTTTTATCCCTCTACGTAGTATAAGTACTTATCTCCTTACAAAATGCAATGTTAAAACTTCAACTGATACTATAATACTTCAAAAAAAGTTTACCATTACAAATTTTTTAAAAACTAAAAAGCATTAAATATTTTAAAATTTAAAAGACATTTAAGATTTGAAAAAAGTTTTATAACTAAAATTGTTCAGAACTGCAATGTCTCACAATAGTGGGAAAAACTAGTTATGATATCATTTCGTAATATGTTATCGATTAAATTATCAAAATTTTTATTTAGTCAGGACACGAAATTTCATAGCGAGTACAATAATATGTTCTTTGAGAAGTTAAGAAAAGTAGTCGTAATCCTTTGCATAAGAAAACGAAATATAGGTTTTCGTCACCTGTAGGAAGAGATATAAAGTCCAAATTTTTAGCCTAAAGAGCAATTTGTCCAGAAAGACTACTAATTTCGTTTTAGCATTTTGCGTTGATTCACTAAAAGCGTTGTTTTACTGTTCAAATTGTTGCCACCAAATATTAGGCCCTGTACTATATTTAAAAAAATTAAATAATGAAGAATCTGCATAAATGTATGTATGTTTCTCGCATTGGGATAAAACAACGGTACCTAGAGCCATCAAATTTTGAATATTGAACGCTTTCTTCCGAATATGGGCATCTGGAAGCCGAAATTTGAAATTTGCAATTTGTTTTATTATAGATTTCATATTTTGTAAAACTTTAACGAATTTTTGATTAACAAATTCAAGAATTTCAAAGCGAGCAAATGGCAACGTTGTAGAGGAAAAAGATTTTTATCTCCAGTGCGTGAGACTGTGTATCGGAAATTCTAAAGATATGCTCAATTTAAAATTATTTTGCGATAAATTTAAAAATTATTTTGCGATACTGCTGTTGAACTGAATTTTATGGTTTAAGTGCGAAGAACATGATATTTAGTAAAGAAAGGTAACGCACAAAATGTTAAAAAAACGCTCCTTTGGGCATAATTTAAAGTCGAAACCTTTCAGATTTTTCTTTATTTTATTTGCTTTAAACTTTTTTCTTATTTGAAAGACAACCATTACACTTTCTACCTTCCACACAATGAAAGTGCTTACTACTGCATCAGAATTTGCCATTTATGAGCGATTTATATTTAATGATATTTTGAATGCTTTCTTGTGTCAATATTAATATTTATAACCGCAGTTCTTAAAATTTATGAACTGAAGAATTCCTTCATATGCTGTACATTTTGTCAGATCCTCTATCGTTAACTTCCATTAACCTCCATTAACCTTTTATTGTCACAAATCAAACTTAAATTAGAAATGCTTCATAATGTTCTGATGGTTAAATCTCGGGTACTCAAGGATTCTGTTTAAGAATTGTTAATTCTTAAACGGAATCCTAATCTAATTCATTATCTATGCTTGCATTTTCATATAATAAATAATTGTATAATGAGTATAGTTAAAATATAAAGTGGTTATACATACAATGTTAAACTTTGCGAAGATTAGTTAATTTAGAAATATTTTCTTAGTTTTCATGACTAGAAAATAAAATTTCATGAATGCAGATTTGGGATAAATATCCTTGCTGTACTACATCATAAATTTTATACCTTATTTGACTTTTTGAATCATTTATAGTATTGCACGCAAAAATTTGGGTAGATTTTTACCCTGGCATGCTCAGCAGTGTTTACTGAAAGCCCTTGTTACTACCTAATGTCTTGCATGTACTGTAACACATGTAAGCACTGTAACACATGTAAGCATGTCCGTGCTTGCATCACTGTAAGCACGGAATTGTTGCCATGCTTTTAGAATAATTGGCTTCTATTCACTTGGAGTGAACATAAATATAATTTGAATTATATATGTGAAGCATCGACTGGCATGATTGGCTTCATTTTCGTAAAGACACGTTTCTGTAAGATTCATATAATCAAGTGAGTATTTAAATTTTTTTTCCAAAAATGAAAGCACATTTTCAAGTCTATTTTTACAGTCCACCTGCTTCTCAAAGCCCTTCGAACTAGTAATATCCTTTGGAACATTCTCAGAAACCACCGGTGGACAAATTATGTTATACACTAGCTAAAACAAAGTTAAAATTTTCTAGCAGCTAATCTGCAATCATCTTTAGATTATTTTTACTTAAATTCTAATTAAATGGCAAATACTTGTTTTAATTAGATAGGAACAATCAATTTTATTTTTGCTTAAAAAAAGAGAAAAGAAATATTTGTCAGATTTTTTATCTCTCTGCTTTATAACAAAGTTTAGTCCTTAGAATTACACATTTTTATATTTTATACCTAATTATTCAGCAACTGTTATTGGCAAAAAGGAAAAATCGAATCCGAAATGTTTTGAAGCGAACGAATAATTTAATTTTAAGATTTTTATTAAAAACCATTCTTGATTGAATGGTGATTCGAGTATTAAGTTGGATGAGTTTCCAGATTACTTTAAATCAGCAGAAATATGCATCTAAACCACATCTTTCATCACAGAATATTTGTAAATGAAGATGCCAACCGTCAAATACATCAAGTGAGTTCAAGTTCATCATCACAACGGAAGCAACGAAATTTAATGGTAGGTGTCGATTGACCAATAGACAATAACTCATCCTCTGCAGACGCGGGACAGTCATTGTTTTTATGCAGCACTTGGGGCGTGAAAAAACTCGACTAGCAGCAAATGAAGTAGCTCTGGAGATACTATCTGAAAATGACACCACTTGGCTCTTCCTTTGACACTGGAAATGAAAGTTCCCGTGAGTGCTTTTCTTAATGCCGTTTATTGAAGAAGCATTGTCGAAAATTATATCGGGCGACCGTTATTGTAAACATCATCTCTTCAGATTCGGTTCATTTGAGAAGATTAGACAACAGCTGATAAAACTGATGAGTCCTGTTCTCTCGGCTTTGTTATCCTTTTTCAATATTCAGGAGGAAATATTTGTCAAGTCAATGATGAATGGTGTAATGGACATAAGTGGTGCAAAAGGCTGAATATGTTAAACAGACAGGAGAAGAATTTTAATTGTGGCAGTATAAAATTGAATTAGTTTATTGGAACATTGCATTTTTTAAAACAAAAGCATATTTAATAGTTTAGAAGCATACAAGATAAATCAGCTAGGAATGTACATCTTTCTATTTTGCACAAAGACAGATCGGAATCTTGTAACAATGTAGGGTGGGAAACTCTTTTTCATGCTTTCGTCCTCCCTAAAACATAACATTTGAAGAGCAGGAATTCGAACTTGCTGTCGTTCATTGGTCTGAAAGATCGCTTGACTTACCAAGCCTTGATTGCTTCTGAGCTTACATTAAAGGATTGATGTACGATACATCAATTAAAAGTGATGAGGAACTTGAAGTACATATCTTTTCAATTACTTCAGAAGTCTGAAACACGCCAGGAATTCTTCAAAATGTACGTAATTTGTTTTTCTTAATGTTCAAGCATTTGTGATCCGAGTTTTCATAATAGTTTCACTCGCTCCCATGTAACGTTCTCTTAAATCATAATGCGATGTATTCCTATATTTTTTTCCTGCCAACACATAGCTATAGGTTTATACACTCATGACGAAACTACTCTCCTCTTATTTTCCACGCTTTCACGGAAAGTCTCAGTCTATTCGAATTTATTACAGATGCTGCTGCTGACTTAAATATTCGACAGTGTTTCTAGCAACTCGAATATACGTTGTGAAAACTGAACATGAACATCCTTAAGTTCACCTCCATGGATAAATTTTTATTTCTGCGAGGACGAGAATCAGACAATTGTAAAACATCAAGCGTGGAGAACTGCGACATTCCGAAAATTAAATCAAGAAAATATTCTGAAGAGTATTTAAATCTCAATTTAGGAGAGCCGAAGTAGTCAGAAGGAGGTCATTTTATGTTATTTGTTCTAAAATTTTGGCTGCGACAGCGTGAAACACAATAAATTTAATCCCGAATTGGAAACAATTCACAGTTAGTCCTAAATTAAAATAGTATGAGAATTAATTAAAATAGCATGAACTAAAATAGTATGAAATGTAAAAAATTGTTTGAAAAAGTGTCTGTCAATGAAAAAGGCTGTACTAGCTTCTTACAAAGCTTTGAATCAAACAGCTGGATTCAAAAAGCTGTACACTATTATAGCAATATTTATTTTGCCATCTGCAACTCAAGCTGTAAACATTGTGCTTGGAGATAATTTTGAGAAGCCCATCCCTTTATCTATAATACTGTTACTTGCCAAATTGGTCATATATTTGAAGATGTAAACGAGCAGTTATTTTCAAAACTGCTTGGATGATTACTCTTAATTCAGCTTCACGAAGCAACAGATAACGGCATTAATATATGTTCGATTTTGTGGTGGATTGTCAGTAATAAATGAAGTTTTATTTTGTAAACCAGAACAAGAAAGCACGACAACACTTTCTTTATTCAATATATTGGATAATTTCATGATTGAGGTCAACATCCAATGAGAAAACTGTGTTGAAATATGCACACACAGAACAATGTCTGGAAAATTTAAAAGTTTACAAACATTAGCAAATCAAATGTATCTGGATACATAGCAAAGAGAAGCCCTAGCTACCAAAGAACTAAGTCCTGGTCTGAAATATGTGTTGATCACGGTTACATATATCATGAATTGTATACATATATCGTAAATGTGAACGCATTTGTTAAAAAATTTACTGCCAATGAGGATTGCATCAAAGTTATACTTTTAACTATTAAAAGCAATCTAACCAACTTGAATAAAAATTTTAGAAGCTATTTTATAATCGATGGAAACTAAATATGCGAGCCGGTCAGGTAGTCATATTAAAATACTTCCGAGTGGAGAGCAGGAGCGACCTCATAACAAGTGGCGAAATTAAAAGGGAGTTTGGCAATAAATAGCTTTTGGAACCTGGTGTAGGACTAAATGAGCAATTTTTGGCATTGGAAGGAGGAGCTTTTAGTATACTTTTACAGTTTTCTATATCTTCTATGGGAAATTGGATTTTTCATAGTAGCGACATTAAAGACAAAATACAGGTCCTAACTAAACACAAAAAGAGAAATCGGTGTTTCAATTTCTAATTTAAGAAAGCATTCTGAAAAGCTTTGTTCTGCAAGAACAACTCAACTTGTGACTCAAGGAGCCTACTAATAACAATTTGTTCATTTTCAATTAATGACATATCATAGATAAACACTATATTATACCTACTTAACTTTTATCGATATTTAATAATTATACACTTGTTGTTCTTGTATCTTGTAGTGTTGTTGTTCTTGTAGTTCTTGTAGTGTAATTTAATTTTTTTGGTCCCAAAATGTATTTTTCTAATTTTCGATTCCTGTTTTCTTTTTTGACATATTCGTTTCTTCTTTTTTGTTACCTCGGGCTGTTTTAGGGGGCCTTGGCCCGTAGGTTGAGAGCTACCGACGTAATTTCTTTCTATATCAAGAGTGTGCTGTAGTTCATGATTGCAATTTTCAACACCTTCTGCAACATCGGTGCCAGAGCATTTCCCAAATGGCTTGAGAATAATAAAACATTTTGCTCCCTTACGTGTTTCTCTTTTGTTAATTGTCCTTCCTTTCAGTATACTTACACATGAAATTCGCATTTCCAATTCTACATTGCAGTAGGATTCAGAACTGTCTTGTTATAGGATTTTTGTCCAAAAATCTCTACACGATCTGGAAGCCCTGTGTATGAGACGTTAATTACTTGAGAACAAACTATTTAAGCACCAACTTTAAGAAGTTAACTTTCAAGAAGGCTCACTAAAAAATCGTTTTGTTTCCATTATTTGTTGAACAAAAAAGCAAATGAGAGCTCTTATGTAACTAACACAGCGCCAAGCTAATAATGCTCGGTGTGTTTCATCGGTCTGGTCTGATGAAACGAAAATACAAATCTTGTTGTATCAGCGTAAAAATTAAAATTTATTTAAAAATAAATAAGAACAGAATTATTTTTCTTCTTCGATAGCGATTATATTAACGATTATATTAGCATAATAAAAAGACTGCTTGGCGCTACTAAAATTACATTATAAAGATGCCGTAACTTAGCTATCCAGATTTAAAAAAAATAATGTTATCGAAGTCCGTTTAGGATTATTCTAATATTTGTAAAAAATTCTATGAAGCAATGCATATTTCTTTCGTATTCTAGACTTTTGTAAATCTGGCATATTTCTTTAATATTTTGCAGCATTACAAATCTACGTGTAATTGCTATGCATTTACATCTATGTTATATATTTTATTAATTTTAATCTAAGAAAATTTTATGTATTTATTTGTTTACAGCTTGTGGATAGTATTAGAACTACGCTTATTGTATTTGTTGGCACATTCAATAATATACTGGTGATATTTGGCAAAATATAATAAGCTCTCCTTAGGACTTCATTAATGATTTCAGGTAATTTTACTTCTCTGTGATAGTGGTTATTTTACAGATGTGATGTTCAGCATCGAAGTCTATATATGTTTTCATAAATACAAGTTACTTTTTGAAGCTGGTTGTCTTCGGGAAGATGTTCGCTTTGAGAAGATTCTCGGCACTTTCATATTAAGCAACTTTTGAAAATTTTATGAGCGCACGATTTCGTTAGGTTTAGATTTATTAGATTACGGCAAAGAATAGTAAAGGCTATCTGTTTAGGGGTAGGCCGACTTTCTAAGTCTACGGTTTGAAGGCTTGGAATTAACCAGGAAATTCTACAGACCTCCCGTTCTGTGAGAATCTTGTTTATAAAAAGGTGCTAGCTAATGACGTATGTTAATGACCCATGAAATCAAACTACAACAGATAACCCTCCTCACAAACAATTCCCTCACACGACCACCTGGAAGAATGAGTAGTTTGCTAACAGCATAAACAAACAATGATGTTAAACATCACTTTCGTAAGATGCCTACCTCTACAAACCAAAATCATCTAGAACTGTAGATGGCCGAATTTATTGTATTCTGGTTTGCTGGGATAATTTAAGGTTATAAATATTCATATTATATTTTTTTATTCTTTGAGATACAAATAAAAGAAAATTCTAAGCCAAAAATACGCTATTATTAAGAAATCTCAAATCCTTTCGACTAAAGAGACAACATATTCGGTTACATTTCTTCCGTGCATTTTGCATCGGAGATTAACCTTGTAAGAATTAAGCATATTTCCTGCATGTCTTGAGCTGAATTGTAATGAAGCAGGTCAGCATCCATAACTTTCATAATAAAGCTTGAAGATAATAAAGGAGAAATTTCAGTATGTGAGTCAAGCTTCCGTGGTCTGTCCCTTAATAATGATTGTCGCCTAATGAGCAGAAGATAAAGAGATGAATTCTCTCTATGATATTGAGCTAATGTTCAAACAATAGGTCACAATGAACTTTCTTTGAAATTCAAGATACAAATAGATGAAATTTAGATATGCATCTAGGAAATTATTCATTCGAAGCAACCAAAATTAAAAACTTTTGAAAAACTCAGAAGTAAACTTCATTTTAATACATAATCATGCTAACGTAAAAAAGGAACTCGGACTTTATTTAAATTAATTTAATCATAGATGTTCCAAAACTAAATTCATGTTGTTTTTAATGTTAAAAAATGCAGTCACTTGAAGAAGATCTGTTTTATGAAAAGTGGAAATTTCCAGGAAAGAAGCTAAAATTTTGAACAGATGTCGTAAAATGTTTTCTCCAAAGCAAAAATTAACATTGAAAAATAAGAGGATGCCGAGTCACCTACTATAAATTTAAAAACATTACTGTAAACTGAAGATTTGCGACTGCAGTCTGACACCTTGAAGAAATAACATCTTAAAGTTAAAAAGTTAACAAAATATTTTAAAATTTAAAAGTTCTTAAAAAGCATAAAATTAAAAGACAATTAAAGTCTGATGTCGGTATTCAGGTTTAATTTTAATACCCGAATTAATTTTAAGCCTAATAAGATAGGCATACTAAATTAAGAATTAGTTCCCAGAACTTAAAGATATATAGTGTATAAAATCATATATTTAAAACGAGCAATTAAAATTAATAATGCCAGATGGTAGGAAAGAAAATCTTACTAGGATATTAATTCATTACAAATTATCGCTACGTAGATGCTATGGCACATTTATTTCAGTGGATATTTTGCACACGAAGTTTCCAACAAACGTTTTCCTAAGTGACAGTATTTTTCGTTTAACAACGAACGCCATACTCGCTTACTGAAAATAATAAACACAGATGATTCAAAGAAAACCAACGATAATTGACATGAATTTTAGTTTAATAGAAGCGCTCTCAGCTACTTTGTTTCAGCTGAGATCTGGCCAACTTGTAATACATTGTTGCAAATTTCATCGTACACTTCTGACAGCTGTTAAACGTATGATAGGCATAATAGTTTAAGAGTTAGTCAAATGTAATATATGCAATTATAATTTAAAAACTAGTACACAATTTATAACTTAGAATTAACAACCAAAGGTTTGAAGGTGATAGTGTTGAATCGCTGAAAGCGCTTCCTCTAAAATTCAATTTGCGCTATTATCACTGGTTTGCAGTTTTATTTGGCCTGGCCTGTCTTCTCGATAAACACATTTTTAGCAAAACAACTGTTTATGTTCTTTCATTCTTTGGCTGAAATTTTAGGAATTAATCTTAAAATACTGCAGCCCAATAACTGTTAAGTATTTTAACAAATGTAATGAATATTGGTTCAAATTCTTTCCGAAAAGCGTTTGCAAATAAATTTCTCATGAATTTCCATCGCTTTCGTCACGTATTGGAGTTCAAGATTCAATTTGCCAGTAGCAGAAGCTTGTTATCATAATTCTCCTTACGTAGAAGCCTCGGGTTATCACTTTTTTGGGGAAGGAAGACGTCCGGGTCGGAGGGTCAGAAACATTCCTTTTTTTTTTCTTCACAGGGGTGAACTGCAAGGATCTCTCTACGTGAGGGTGAGTAATCGAATAAACCGGAACCGCAGCTATTTACCTATCGCGATACTTAGAAAACTTTCAAGGTAAGCACTGCGTCGAAAGAAAGAACACATTTATTTGTATTTTATTATGTAAGAAAGCACTGTTTATTTATGCTTTTAAAATTTTACAACAATGAAAGAAACTAGATGTAACATTTTCTGACATCTAGATTATCCGAATCACGGTTAACTAGTTCCTGCATTATTCAGAACATACTATATAAACTAATGCATTGTTGTGAATGAATAAAATAATGTAGTGTTACGAATTTTGTATTTATATAGCTAATTTTAGTAGAATTATAATTAAAATAGTTTTATTTCCCCGTGCAATGCAGCGCGAGACGAATTGTAAGAGAAAGCAATGCCGGAAAAGTAAAAATACAGGAGCACGTGCATTTAACAGTGAATAAATGGATATCTCGGTAATTTGCTTTGAAACTGAATAAATGTAATTGACCACTATATTAGCTCTAACCGTAATTCCATCCTCTTATTGGTTTCCAGAAATCTCGATAAGTAGAAAATGCTAGAACTATCTCGCGCGGCCGGTTAAAAACTATTTAAAACTGGAGAGAGACAGCTCAGCTCAGTTGTTTAGTTATTTGCTTACATATTGTTATCGCGATTCATTTAGTTTCGCGAGAACTGAGATATCCGAATTAGCTTTCTCTTTCGATAACGCTTTGCATTGCGTTGTATTTTAACGTTTTCAGCAGTTTGAAGTATAACTACTGATTATATTGCGTGATATTGTGAACAGTTGTACGAATATCTCTCAGGAAAATTCCAATGTTCTGTTATATTCCTTTTGATAAGAATAAATTTTATTAACCTTTTATCGGACTTGTGCATTCAATCTATTACCCACACGCACGCAACAGTATGTTATGCTGCACTCTTTTGTGTTTTCACAATTAATCTTATGCAATGCATTATGAATGAAAAGCTATCTATCTAGATTTTGAGCTCCCACTCTGCTCAATGAAGAACACTGCGGGGAGACAACTTTAAATCCTATGCCGAAATTTCCGAAACAATTGATCAGCCTTCCGCTCAGCATATGCAGCCATAAGGCTGAGAGCATTAGTATTGATTAATTCACCTCGATTGGAAGTTCGGTTATCCTCGTTAACGGGAGCCACTGGTCCTTTATTAAACCTGTAAAGTAATAAAATAATAGGGTAAGGAAGAAAAGCCTATACAACATATACAGATGGAAAGAAGACTTGATATAATTTTCTCTTGCTCTCTTTTCTTGGACATTTACTAAATGTCCAAGAAAGAGTGCAACGTATTCATTGTCATCTTGCTTCTTTTATTTGATAAAGTTACAAAGAAGAGATGCGTTTTCCTTTTGCCAAGTTGTAGTAAGTGCCAAACGGCGACTTGGGAGAAGGATTTCCTCCAAAATTATTCCAAATATTAACTTTGATTTTATGAATATTACGTTATTGATTTAATTAAACATTATTCATTTTATGAATTTCTATGTTATAGAGTGCTTCTTTCCAGTAAAGGATGCACAGTCTGTTCCTCTCCAGAAATGAGTTAGTTCTGGTTCTCAATGCATTTTCTCTGGATAATTAATACTGCTGTAAAGTCATTATTGGCTGTTTCAATTTTAGTTCCATTTACATCATCAGTATTATATAAGCGTCAAATGGCAGGGATTAGTCTTGATGTGACGGATTACGGAAGATTACTATCTTCACAATAGAGAGAGAAAATTAATTTAAGCATTAGGTGGCCTACTGCTTACTTGAATTATAAATTATTTTTATATATTTTTTATCTTACACACACAGACACATATATATAATTTATTATACATTTTGTAAATATATTGATGATTAAAAGATAGCTACGTCGATACATAAGATGACCTTCATAGACAAACGTGGCTGATGATAACAAGACACAGTTCATTGCCAGACATTCTTGAGATACATGTTCTCAATCACACATGAGTGCGATATGCACCCCACAATTTTGTATAGCTTAGCAGTCAACTGATGAAGCAGAGCTGCAAACGATATGTGTTAGCAGCAACAAGGTGACTCGAATAAAGGATATAAAATAAGTGCGCATTCAGAGAAATAGTCAAAAGCGTTTTTGATTGGATAAGAGCTGTCGTTTTGCAGGGTTGCATAAACAACCATGAAATGTATTAATTGTAGAAACTATTATCCAGCAGTTTCGAGCGCTTAACTACTTAATTTCTCGGAACAGCTTCTATCTATAGATAACAAATTACTCATTTCTAAATCCATTTTGATACGGAATTGAAATCCGTTTTGAATTCTGATATGGACATGCATAACAAAACATTCCCTGCTTTGTTATGCATGTTCACTCTAGGCATATGCCTGTAGAACAAATGGAAAGAGATTACAAACTGTGTACTGCTCCAGATAAAGAAATCTCCCTGGTACGTGAGAAACAACCGAGCTCAAAATTGTCCAACTAAGGAATCAGTATTATAATTGGCTTAGAAATTTCATGACAGCCAGAGAAAAATTAATAACCTGCTATTAAAATTTGTAATTCTGATTTCAGCATTCTGATGCAGAGTACGCCTTTCTTATGCCTAAGCCAATTTTAAATACCAAATTTTGTAAATTTTTCTTTTATTCATGTTTTGTACCTCTTGTATTTCTTTACGCATGCGCACTGTAATTTTTTCTTCTTTTTTTTTCTTGTTTACCCATTGTATTGCTACAGTTAGTGTCTATTTTTACTATACATATTACTAGCAAAAGCACCAAAAGTTCATTACTTGCTTGTTCTCTAACTATCCTTGTTCCCAGACATTAGTCACCAGTTCGACAACTCGAGCACCCTGCGATCGAATTGGAATCGAATTTGTGACTTCTGTCTTGACTAAGTTTCTTTGATTAATATGTTTCTTATAGCTATATTAATTAAAGAATTATATTTAGAGCTATGTAATACCTTAGTTTATTCGAAATCATATCTAAGTTCTTTAGCTGTATGGCTAGAAAAGTAAATTTTGTTCGATTACAAGTAGAGCCTTGTAGCCCAGGCAAGAAAACCTAGAAAGGTTAGAAATCATCTCCAAGGACATAAATTTAATTAATAGGATGAATTATTGGAATAAATTTAAGTCAGTATTTTAAGTAATTTATATATATATGTAAGATATAACAAAATACGATGGCTGCTTTAAAAATAATTGGCGACTCAAAATTAACTATTCTAGATTTGGTGCTCTTCCCCTAAATTTATCTGTTCTTCCAAATTCGAGATCTTTCTATGTTACAGAACCCTGCTTGAAAAACGAAACTAAAACCGAAAATTAACCAGTCATAACTTAGTAATACTTTGCGCACCTATCTAGTAATAACACTGCTTCACGAAGCAATTAAGTCACTTCATTCCTTTCCCTAGCTTCCTTCTCTTGCGGTGCATCTACAAATACATGACAAGGATATTTTGGATTAAATAAAGTTAAAATGGGTCTTGAAATTAATGCGTCTTTTAAATTTTGAAAAGCTGTTTGATATTCATTAGTCCATTTATAATTAGTATCTTTTTTAAGCAGATTTGTTCAAGGAGCTCCAATTTTCGCATAATTTTGAATAAATTTTCGGTATACGTTTATAATTCCTAAAAATCTTTGTAATTTTTTTAACATTTTTAATGGATTGTAATTTTTTAATAACTTCAATATTTTTATTACTGGGCTAAAAATTTCCTGCTTGAACCTAATATCCTAGAACATTTTTATCTTTTATTTAGAAAAATTACACTTAGATTGTTTTAATTTTATGTTCTCTTTTTCCCATATGTCAAATATTATTTTAAGATGTTTACGATGTTCATCAAAATTTGGGGAAAACACTATAATGTCACGAAAATAATTTAAAGCAAACTGAATCTGATATTTGTTTAAAATTTGTCTATGAGCTCTTTGAAAAACAGCTGGGGAATTTTTCCAACCAAAAGGTAATCCATCAAATTCATAAAGACCAAAATTTGTAATAAATGCGAATTTTTCAGTATCTTTTTCATTTGATTTTATATGCCGATAACCAGGTGCTAAGTCCAATGTGGAAAAACATTTTGCGTTCGTTAACTTATTTATCACAGCATCATTTCTAGGAATGGGCTCCGAATTTGTTTTAGTAATTTGATTAAGTTTCTGATAATCAATACACAATCTGGTTTTTGCATGACCATCTCTTTTGTAATGATTAAAAAACAAATAGATGAATTGTTAAATGCTAAAATCATAAAACCATCCTTTAGGCCTTGTGCAGGTGCAGCATAAGGCCTAAAGGATGATTTTATGATTTTAGCATTTAACAACTCATCTATTTGTTTTTTAATTTCACTATTATCTTTAGGGAAGGCTCTGTGTGGTCTAGAGGCTATAGGTAATCCTGAAGTTAAATCCTGGAGGTTCAATTTATCCTGGAGGTTCAATATTGATACAACCCGCATCATATTTGTTTTTAGCAAATATATGATTATTATTAACAATATTTGCAGTCTCCCTATTTTCAGCATAATTATTAAATGTCTTAGTACTTACACTATTTTTATATACAATACTATTTTGAAAAATTTATCTAATTGGATACCTTTACTTATAATAAGTTTAAACTGATATGCTTCATAATTATTAAAATTCAATTGCAATTTAAATAAAGACACACAAGATGATGATAGTAATAAATAAGTCAAGTTAGATTTCACAGCATAAAATACTATAGTATTAGTAATTATACCAATTTTGCGTAACAATTTAGTAACAGAATTATTTTAGGTAATTTGAATTTGTGTATGAATAGAATTTAAAATATTTACAGATATGCCATTTACCTGTGACCTTGTGTCGATAATACCAGGTAAATTTTTCTGATTAATTTGAAAATTCAATTTGAAATATTTTAACTTCTGTACACTTTTTTCAGACTTTGCATTATAACAAGTTAAAGAAGGAAATGACCTGTAAGGATAAACTACCTGGCTTGGCTGGCAATTTCTCTATGCCTGGTTTTGAGGAACATAGCCAACAAAAAACGACCTTGGAGCATGATATTGAGACTGGTAAACTCTAGATTGTGAATTTTAATGTACATTTGGTCTGGGAGTTACAAATAATGGTTCTGCCAGTGAACTTGTGGTAGAAGAACTTGAAGGAAAACGTTTCATAGCGGTAAAATGATTGGTAAAAGTTTTCACGTTGAGCAACATTTCCTGCTGCTCGGAAAGACCCTGATTCAATTATTATTTTATCATCTAATATTAAAATCGATGCAAATTTTAATTTTTGTGGATAATACTTGTCGATGTCATTGAATTTAGAGTAAGTAACCGCAACAAAGTCACTGAAAGTAACGGTTTCTACTGTGGAGAAATATGTGAGGAATTTATTTTTTAGATCTTTCCAATCTAAATCCACACATTCCCTAAGGTAAAATGACAAGGCCTCGCCATAGAGGCATTCACCACCAACGACTTGTCCTTTTCGCTGATGTTCTTATTTTCCCATTTCTTTTCGAATAATACAAAATATTTATCTATAAGTATATCTGCATTAGCACCATCAAATATGGCACATTGAAATTTATCCATACTGACTGTGGCAGTTTCAATTTTTTCTTCATTTGCTTTTGATTGTGACCTAGTCGTCGCCATTACTAATTTCTGATTTTCTTTTTGCGGGAAATTAAACACAACACGGAGAATTCGCAAAAATTAAAACTGAATTACGATGCACTTTTTCTGAAAAATTTGCACCAAAACACGAAACTATATCACACTAATCACTTTGCACTGAAATTTCTGAAGAGTCTGCAGAATGGTGCACATTTTTAAGAAGCATAGATATTATTATACTTAATGCTAGGAAAACCAATTTGAAGCACCAGTAATACACTTCTGAAAAAACTGTGAAACACCAGACTTGAATATTCGATGACACTTGTAAATACTTTTAGAATCTTCCAGAAGATGTGCACACGCACCATTAGAAACATCCAGATGTCGTCACACGATTTTTCAATTTTTCACTGATCATAATGCTGAGATCGACGTTAACACTTTAGAAAATACACAGAAAAAGAAAACACGTAGTAAACTCGCAGCAGAATTCTTTGGAATTTTCTTCGCGATGACCGTCACGCACGCATTAATCACTTTTTAATTTTTTGTTTTCGCTGTATCCCCGCTGCTATGACCACTTGCCTAACACTAAATTATCGTAATTGTATATTATCAAAATGTATATTGTCTACGAAGAATTATTCTAATGTGCCCAAAAATAAAGATGGTGATTAGCTGAACTTAATTTGGTATCAATATCTTCTTCCCGTCTTGCCATCATGACTACGCATTAAATTATCACATGTATATATAAAAATATATGGCGGACAGTAGCCATTTTAGGCTTTGGCCGCCCTAAGGCCAGAAGAAGTGTTAATTTTGTTATGGAGGCAATTAATAGGCGGCTACCGTTATCTCCTGTGAAGGGACAGACAGTTTACAACCATTTCTCCGGGATTCGAACCCGAGCTCATTTGTACGGCAGTCAGAGTCATTTACCAGTTTCCCGCCTGGATATACAAAATAAAATGAAGAATTACGGGGTTATTGCTAATTTAAGTTACAATTTTAAGTAACATATTTTATAGCTTATATATATATATATGTTTGTGTGTGTATAAGATTAAAATATATAAATAAAAATTATAATTTATAAGATAAAAATGTTTAAATTATAGTTATATTGATTTACATATTTTTTATCTTATATATATATGTGTGTGCAAGCTATAAGATATGCAACTCAATATTATAACTTAAATTAGCAACAGCCCTCAATTTTTCGTTTTAATTTGGGCATTTCTGCTCCATTCCATAAATGGCAACTGCTTATAATAATTTTTCTGAATTTGTGTTATTTCTAGATTAATCGACTGACGTAACTAATTCGAACCAAAACCTTTATCATAAACTAAGATTCCATATTGAATAACTACGCACTTTGCTTTCCCTCTTCGGTTTATTTATATTGCTGAAGCGCTGCTCGCTTTATATTGCAAATAGTATCAAAAATATAATTGTTCTGAAACAGGTATCAATAAGTATGTCAATTTGTTTGTGACCGCAAAATTTTTAACTAAATAAAAGAAAATGATTTAAATCTTCTACGATTGCGTCTTATAGCATATGTGTTGGTATTATCATTGATGAAAACTGTCATAGTAAAATTTCCAAATTTATAAAAACAAAATTTACTTATTTATTAAGATAAACAGAAAATGAAATCATTTTACTTCAAAACTCGTTTCTCGGAGCATTTTAATTCTGGAACAAAAACATGACGCCTCCTAAGAAGATAAAAGATGCATCCAAAATTAAAAAAAAAGAAACTGTATTGTACGTTTAATATATTTATTTAACCAACAAATTTAGTAACGCGGTTAACAGAACTGATCTTTAGCTAAAATCAGCGTGAGAAAAGAAATGACGTATCCCAAAATAATATAAACACAGAGATATTCGAAGCGGGATTGGAAACGACTTTTCGCCTTCGGGGTTTTCCAGCTGGTCAAGTGGCGCTCGCTCTATTTGGAGCTGCCAAGCGAAGATGACCCTCCAAACGATGCTCTTGGAAGAGATCACTCAACCGCCTTGAAGAGTCATCGAACCTTCTCGCCACTTCTTTTGTGCTGACCCAGCAGACGATCAGGTTTTACTCTGCACCCCCGCCTCAGCCCCCTTCGATGAAAGCGTCGACCTTTCTATCTCTTTTCTAGCTGACCAGAGAATTGAATATTGAGAGTCAGTAGAAAGTTTCCTGTTTTGTTCTCGGAACTTATCCGGAGCAGTTAATAGCAACCGATGAAGATCGCTAATCTGAGAACTGAGCGAATTTCATAGGTAGCTGAAATTTTCAGAATGAATATCATTTAACTTATTTTTAACGCATAACAAGATCCTTTTAGCAACATATTCATATCCTATGTCATCCTTTTACTTTTTATTACTGGATATTGGATATTACCAAAGAATAATCCAATACGAAAATCAAAATTACGAAGTACAGAAACACACAGTGCATTTACGTTTTTGCTGTTTGTTCGTTTTGGAGCTGGACTTTAGTAGCTAACTTCAGTATTGCTACCAATTCAAAATGACTGATTTGAACCGGCTTTCTTTAAAATATTTCCTGTTTACAGAAAAGAGCTCATATGAATTTTTTTCTTTGCTTTCTATGCAATCAATATTTGCTATTATCAATTCAAATAAATATAATGAAGAAAAATTTCTTGATAAACTAAAACCACCAGCAAGAAGTTTACTAAAAGGACAGCGCGAATGTTCTTAATCCTTCAAGTTACTCATCAGATTTGGTATCTGTGGACTGCTTTCCATATTATTTTAGGAGGAGAAATATTATTTCAATACGAATCATTCTAACAGGATATCAGATATTTAGAGAATAGTTTGAATGAAATGAAAGTTTAAAACATTTCAATAAATTAATTTCTTTGAAAGCATGTCATTGAAGTGACAATCAATTTCTCCCTATCTGTCTGTGTGTATATATATATAT
>KK113849.1:50863-128438 GCA_000611955.2 Stegodyphus mimosarum
ATTTTAGAAAGTAAGCTATATATATATATATATGTGTGTGTATATATGGCTTTATGGCTTACTTTCTAAAATTAGAAGTGCCGGAGCCCTTTGGGAAACTATCAGAAAAGACGAACAAAATTTATAAACAAAATAACTAATAAATAGTTAAAATAATAAAATAACTAACCTTAACATTCAGTAAAATGTAAAGAGATATATGAAAACCTAATAAATAAAGTTGCATTAATAATAAATTGTTCACTAAAAAATAAAATATCACACCTCGTCTTATTTGAGGTCTGAGTAGAATTACATTTCCACTCAAAAGGTAGGAAATAAGGGGCTCTGGCTGAATTCAGCCATGAATATAATGTAATATTTTAAGGTATGATAGAAAAATAAAAATAATTCTTTTTACATCACTCCAATTGGAAAGAGACAGAACAATTAAAGCGTCAGTAATGAGAATTAAAGAAAATGGAAAGAACAGTACGAAAGCATAGAAGGAAATTTTAATGTATATATGTAGTCATCTAAACAAAGAAAGAAGAATCCAGAACTTTCTAACTATGATCTCCCTATGGATATTATTCATTATTCTAGCTGTCACGTAGAATGTGATAGGAGAAAAAAATTTCCCACAAATTTGAAGTTTGATTTGTAAACTGAGAATAAATATAAGACTACATACAAGGGTTAATTTGCTTCACATTGTTACGAAAAGTCTGCATGTGATCTTTTCCGTAGGAAGTCAATAGCGTTGCACGTGTTTGAGTGGTTTACCTTAAGATACGCTAAGCCTTTCGAAACTTAGAACTCATTCACATCGATTCCCTTTCCTCATAAATCGCGATTAACTGAAGCTGTCGATCCCGAATCAGTGGATACGACGGCACGGCCCAGGGTAATCGCTTTTATTACTTTCGAAGTGAAAAAGTCACCCATTCTCAGGCAAGCTCTTCCTAATTTACTGCCTTTTCTGGAGAATATGATTTAATAATAAGGTTTTCCTAAAAGTCTCAATCTCCATTCAGGATGTTCTGCTTGCTTATGAGCGTAAAACAGCCACGCATTTAGAAGTTAGAATCGATTTTTAAGACTTAATTATTACTAATTAAACATTTTTCAAGATCAAAATAACTTTCTGCTAGAACTGTAGCTCAGGGCTCTGAGGCGCTCCATCTAGAACTAGGGTTTATCAAAAAAACTGAGAAACACCGGAACCGGGCTCCGGCAGGTTCCAGCACAATTTATGCTCTGAACTGTGAGAGCTAGAGTGGAAAATTTCTTCTCGGGTTTTTGAAATTCAAACTTTCATTTCTCAAACATTAGTAATATACAAACATACCTCATTGTACCGTTAGAAACAGTTTATTCCCGGCTTTCCATTCCAAGCCTCATAATATTTACGTTAGAATATGTTACTATATCTTGGATGAAACGAACGGTCTGGCAAAATTGCCAATTCTCACAATGTTACCACTTTTTTTAGAGGTAGATCATTAAGTTGTTTTTCTCGGCATGCTATCAATTCTAAAAACGTTGCAGTCTTAGAGGTGAAATTTTTTAAAATTTTACCTTTCAAATTATGAAATTATATTGTAGGATATGGTCTTCTTTGCTAGCATACAATGTAACTAGATCTACTTAAGAGTCTAAGTTGCGACTTCTTGCAAAGACTCAAAGATGAATATATCGAAGGGTGTAAAAGACCCTGTTATTGAACAGAATAGTTGACAGACGGTACAGACTTACGTGCTGACACGGTCACCAACTGCTTGTGATGAGGAACTGGAAAAAATAATATCAGAACTAAATTAAAGGAAAATAGTAGTGCAAGACTACAATGGCGGCGTCGTTAGACTTAATGGAACTTAACAACTTTTAAATTGTTGATAATTCTACAACTTTTGCATGCAGATTAACTAAAGACATAAAAGCCGGAACATAAGGACAATATAATTTAATTACATTTAAAGCAAAAAATGCACAATTTACCAGCATAAAAGAATCAAAAAACGTAGCTCTCTGAGCCGGATAAGAGAGAGTGGGTATATATATATATATATATGTAATTTTGGTGGAGCCGATTCTAAAGAAAACCGAAGATACTCATCTACATCTTATTGCAGTCCCATATACAAAATTTCAAAGATCTGAGGTCACTCGTTTTTGAGTTATGCGAGATACATACATACGTACGTACGTACGAACAAATGTACGTACAGATGTCACGAAAAGGTATGTTCTGAATGGTTACAGCCGAAAACATCGCAAACGAAAACCTCGCAGAGAAAACAACGTAAGACGAAAATGTCGTGGTACAGAACATCGTTGGAGAAAATAAAGCAAAGAGAAAACATCGCAGTTCTAAAATGTCGAGGTACAAAATATCGTCGTCGAAAATAAAGCGGTTCAAAAACTTCGCAGTTTAAAAGTGTCGTCGTCGAAAATATCGTGGTAAAAAATAAAGTACCTACAAATCATCGCATCACGATAACATTGCAGATATGCATTTTTTAGGCTTTAATAATTGTAAATGAATATTCTCTTGTGTGCGCAAGTTGGAAAGAAGGATCTTTTTACTTTCATATTTTTTACTAAGTTAAACATTTTTAAAAAACGGAACAAGAAATTTAAACAAAAAAAGAAATAATTTTCACTGTAAAAGCAGCAAATTAACACAAGTGAAGAAAATAATCTCATTACTAACTTAGGAATTTTTTTATAGATAAAGTCCATGCAGTTACTTATCTTCCTTTTCTATTCTTTTTTAGATTATACTTTTCATGAAAACTTACCAGTAAAACTTTATAAAAAATAATTTATTAATGATCTCTGTTAGTTAACTATGTCAGTTTAAAATTATATTAAGTTCTATAAGTTGCATTAATTTTCTATGCTTTAATTTCCATTTTACATTTTCAACAAATATTTATTAGTTAATAAAAAAAAAATATAAAATGATCCTTCTTTCCATCTTGTGCTCACAAATCTTTATGCGAGTATCCGTTGACAGTTATTAAAGCCTGAAAAACCCATGTCTGCGATGCTTTCGTCATGCGATAATTTGTAGATACTTTATTTTTTACCACGATATTTTCGGCGACGATGCTTTTAAACTGCGAAGTTTTTGAACCACTTTATTTTCGACGACGATATTTTGTATCACGATGTTTTAGAACTGCGATACCTTCTCTTTGCTTTATTTTCTCCGACGATGTTTTTGTTCCACGATGTTTTCGCCTTCCGTTGTTTTCTCCGCGATGTTTTCGTCCGCAGTGTTTTTTCGGCGATGCCTTCGGCGGACACATTTCTGAATCCATTTTAAATCAATTTGAAAATCTATTTTAGGGAAAAGAGTCCTTTGTTCTGTCCGTACGTACAGATGTGACGTGAAAACATCGTTCAAATGGAATCGAGAGCGGTCAAAATGCATATTTTCATTGAAATACGATACCCAAAGTTTTTCGCGATTACAATATTTCTTTTACTTCGTACAAGGAGGTAAAAAACTGCTGTTGCTATTTAATTTTCTTAAAAATGCACATGACTATTTTTTCGCAATGTGAAAACTTTTAATAAAGGTAAAATAATTTCTTTCAGCCGTTAGAATTACTATATGTAGAAGGTGTTCCACAGTAAAGTCCCAAACACTGAGAGGGTACTACGGCTGGAAATAAGTTTAAAAATGCCATATGAATATAAGAGAAAACTCGGAATATACGAGCTACGCGAGACTGAAGATCGTAACAAGAGAATGCAGAGTTTAACTAGCTGTCGCCGCATCTTCTTGGAACCTGAGTTTCCTGTGACGAGCACCGGCTTTTCTTGAATATACTGATCCTTTTTTCACAAACTTCGGCAGCATATTCAGGATATTGTCTTAATGGATCCACAACACTCACTTGCTTTTCAAACCCGCTTTCGTAACTATTAAACTCTGCATTTTCTGCTTATTTCCATTCGACAATCTTTGTTTATTTTCGGCTACAGACCTTGCTACCGGTTTTGGGTGACTATTTTAAAACAGTCTACATATATATACGCATAAACAAAAAGTCAATATTAATAAAGGTGTGCAAAAAATACGATGTTAAAATTGCTTTGTGTTTAGAGCACCTCATGGAATATGAAACAAACTCCGCACTTGAAGAAACGATAAAAGGCCCCTAATTTCCCTGACATTACAATTTCCCGTTGAAATAAAGATAATTATGTATTTTTATTTTTTAAATATCAGTCTATAAAAATGACTGTAGTTGTAGAAGCTAAACCCACTGTCTAGAAAAAGAATAATAATGATATTTTATGAGTACTGAAGCGTTATTATGTGCTACCTATTCATTGATAATATAAAGCACACAATTTGAAAGATATTATATGGCTTGAAGATTTGTGGTAGATTGTGGCAGAAAAGGAAAAAGAAATAAAACTTTGTTGTCAGACATTTTCGGGTTGCATCACAGTATCGCAAATATCAAAGAATGAAATACTGGAAAATTATATATTTACAAAGTAATAAATGACAATATTCGCAAGCGAAAAGGGAAACGGACTTTATGTTCAAAAACATTCTTAATACCAAGTCATGCATCATTGTGATATAGTTTGCTTCAGGGAATTATCTAGTATACGAACAGGCCGCACATTTTCCAAGCAAACAAATCTTTACTTTTGTGATAGTGTTATTTAGAATTCTACAGTTATCAATGACTATACAATGACGCTATTTAAGCTAAATGCCTTTAGGTAGGTTGCTCGCTTAAACGTGTGATCTAAATGAAACTAAAATTAACTGATAAGAACTCACGAAATAGAACCCCAAATTAAGTTTAGAAATGTTCCAAATGAAGATTATACTTCGCCTTAGGTGAAACAAATACTCGTTTTCCATTAAAATAAATGAAATCAGAGCACTTTTTTAAGGAAGTGTCTGTGATGTTCATTTTCCTCAATAACTTAGAAAAATCACTGAGAAATTGTTTCAGAATAAAAAACAAAACAATAAAAAGGACAACGTTGCCACTTCAGTTAGATAAAAATCAGATAGTTTTCAGATGCGTCTTCAGCGCTTCCAAGCGAGAAGCTTACGCTTTTCATTTTTTCCTAGTGTTAAAAGTGGAATCAACAACCATTGGGAGACGACGGAACGATGCGTAAAATATGAAGGTCAAGCGTTGCCCGCGGCTGTGTTAAATGAGGTAATAATTGGATGATTCGAAATCGGGACTATATTGTTTCTGTATTTCTCGGGCATCTTTGTACTTTTTTAGTGATTTCTTTTTCCAAAAGCAGGTCAAAATGAGCATAAAATACTGCAAAATTGCTTTTTTTTCTTCCCTTAGAAGTGGAATGGGTTTGGCGGCTACTAGATCCCACTCAAATTTCCAATAAGCGGAGCACATTTTATAAATACGGCAATACTCTTGCATATTTTATTACAATTCCAATTATGAAAGGGTGATTATCAGTTCATTAAAGTGGTATTATCCGATACCCACTATTAATTATCCGACATGTCATTTTGTTTTTATCAAAATCTAACGCGTATACAAAGCGTCTGCAATATCTTTCAAGCTAATTTTTTAAACAAATTCCGACTAAACTGTCAGATGATAATTGGTAACATTTATTACTATGTCATATCAGCTTGCTTTTCCTAAAATACAGTCTGCTTGCGAGCAAAATTTTCTACACAGTTAATTGTTTTCTTCGATGCAGTGAACATTTACTGCCATAGATCCAAAAGCTGAGAAAAGAAGAATTAAGTTTCGCACACAAAACGAGATTAATCCCTATTTTTTAAATAAATTATGTCTGGAAGTGAAATTTGATGTTTTCATGATCTTGAGACAGAACAACAATCATTTCCTTAGGTTGGAGAAGTTTCACAGCAGCCTCAGAATTTCGATTTCAGACATCGCGAATAAAGATCAGAGACTATTCTTGATTGGAAAGGGGTGGTTCATTAGAAGTTTTTTTTTTCCTGAGAAACAGAAAATGAACTCCGTATTTTATGAAAACGAAATAAACAGACATTTAAAGAGAATTCATTTCGTTATGCCTGAAGAAGCTCAATCGAATAAATGGTTTTTGCTGTTCTACAATACGCTATTACACAATTCCTTTCGCTTCAAGCAGGTTTTAGCAAAGAGAAGCGTTGCAGTTCTCAGCCTCCCCTTCATCACATTTACGCCTTCAGGAGAATAAGTCTCACCTCAAAGGACATTATTTTAATAATATCGAAGAGATTCAAAAAATTGTGAGGACAAAACTTTAGTATTAAAAAATATGACTTTAAAGAAAGACTCAAACAGGCATAGCTATATGAATGCGCCAAGTGTTGCGTAGATATATAAGACTTGGGAGAAGGCAGTCATGTTGACATTATGTTAGGAAAGCGGCCCACACCATTGCCATTTTCTCTCATTTTTATTAATTTTTTTACCCTGTTGTAATGGCTGCCTTTAAATGGCTGCATCAAGATCTTGATGCAACCACTTCAGACGTATTTGGAAAATGACTGAAATTGTTTAAGATCTTCTATTAGCATAAAAATTGTGTTTTGTATGGATTGATGCTACTGGTTGAGTACTGTCTTGTTTTTTTCTCTTGCAGTTCTAAATTTAAATCACTTAACAAGCGATTATTCTCTTATCAGTGTACAACGTTCCTCACATTCAACTGTGAAATAAAAGGGTGGAACTCCACATTTGGCGCCCTATAGATTCCTAACGAACTATGCTTTTAGGTAGTAAAGATTTCACGTTGACCCCTCCAGCCTTTCAATTCCCCCAGCCTCAAGCAAACCCGATGGGGGCATTTGGTTTTATCGTGGAAACGATGAGAGCTGCAATGAAGCCAGCCGCAGTATTCGACGGTAAACGTTTCGTGATGAAAATCTGTAAGAAACATTAAACAAGTTGCCTCATTTAAATTCTCTCAATTTTGCCCCTCAAGAAAAAAATTTATATCAATAAATAAATCGCGAAATCTTTGCGGTTCACCAACGGCCGAGCGGTAAAGTCGCTGAACGCTGGTAATTTGATCTGAGTTACATTCCACTGATTGGATGGGCATTTTCTTCATGTATAATGTTGATAGAAAACAGTTTCTCTTAAGAAATCCTCCACGAAGGCATCTTTTCTTTTAGGCAGATAGCCCTCGTGTGCTTTGTCATAATCAAATAAACGAAATCATTACAGAAGTTTACTTCTGTTACGTCAACTTTCATCAATATAGTATGTAATAGTAATTCTAGCTGCGTAGACTGAAACTCTAACAGACGCTGTTTGAGCCAACTTCCTTGAATGTAATTAACAGTTTTGAATGTTGTGTCCATTATTTCTTTAGCATTTATTTGTTGCCAGGTAAAACTTCTTAGTGATAACCTTAAGAATTCGTCGTTAATTTTGGCATAGAGTTATAGGGTATTTCTTCGCATGCCATGGTATAATGGTCAGCACGCATAACCGAGAGGTCCGTGTTACGATTCCCAGCGAAGGCTTTGCTCATTTTTCATGACTCCTGCTTCGAAATAACCTAATGACTCTACAGAGTTAGAAATCATTTATAAGGCCTATCATTGCTTCTCCTTTAACTGTTGTTATTGAAAGTAATTTAAACTCTGACAGCGTAAAATGAATTAGGAAGGTCTTGTACTTATGTTGATGTAAGTTGAATCTATCTTTACCTCTAGTCATTTCTGTTAAAGATATCATACCCAACAATTCTTTTTGAGCTGTATAAACTTGAAAAAACTATACTAAAAATAAGCGATTAAGTTTTGTCATATATACCTGTTGATTCATTAAGCTGAATGAAGAACAAGAAGTGTCGTTATATAACTATTCCCTTATATTTTCACTCATTTTCTCAATTAGCCGCATCACAATATTTTGAGACAAATGCAGATTTTTAATTGCAGCAGTAATTTCAGGCTTTCTCTTAAAATCATTAAAAAGTAATTTTAATATTCACAAGTAAGTTTCTTTTATAAATTCCCCGTCAGGAAATAGTTTATATTTTTTTCTCTAAAATAGGTTTACTTTGAACGATGGGAGAGTCAGAGTACGTGATTTCAACATGGGTTTGTTGTTGAGTTCTTATTTGCTCTTTAAGATTCTAATTTTATTTTTCTTCGAGTTATGATTTTGTAATCTCTTAGATATTTTCTAAGTAAAATTAAATGCATTTCCTGATTATCCTTTTTTATAACAGGTACGTTAATTGCATTAAGTTAATATATTTTCATCCATCATTGCAAAAAATGTTATCAGTTACCCTTCTTCATAAAAATGGTAAACCTTAGATTTTTTCATTTACTCCTCATTTTAATGAATTCAAAAGAAGTGGGAAAATAAATAATTTTAATTTAAATATAGAAATAAGGCACTATAAGTTCTCGCCCAGCAATAGGGTTAAAAATTGACACTTTTTTTGAAATGCTAATTCAAAATTACTAATAAGCGAACATTAAATAAAAAACAAGGAACACAAGGAATGTCAACTTATGTGACGTTACACCGATTGAAAGAGGGTGTACTGAGGAGCGTGCTAGATGCCATATCAGAAAACGAACGGATCCAGGTGACGCAAAACTCCTCTCTTTCAAGTCTTGACGCTGGTGCGGAGGGCAAAATTTCAATGCTGAAAACGTACCTTTAAACTAAACCTTTAAAACATACAACGGTTATGCAGATTCGTATTCTTAGCACGGCGATATGAATTTCTTTGGTGAATACAGCTTTTGATGAAATATTTCTAATAAAAACTAGGGAACATTTATTTAGAATAATGAAAACCGCAAAATTACTGTGAAGACATAACAAAAGCTATTATTCTAACTAACCATATATTAATAGTATTAACCTATTTTATACTTCATTTTAAAACAGTACATATAGAGGCGAAGCTTTAGAATACAAAATTAAGTAACGATATTTTACGAAATTCAATTTATGTTAGTTATGTTTTCCACAACCCTGAATTTTTTAATACCTTGATTATAGACGTACTATCTTTATTTACAACACGTTACGGAATAATGCAGAGAAGTAATGTTACATCAGTTTTTTAATAAACTGACCTGTCAGAAATCAAACCCATTTACGGGACTGGTTTCTTTATCTATAGGCCGACTGTGATACAATACGACTATATAAAATTTATTGTATTTACTGTCGTACAAATGGTCATAAAAAATATCATATTCCACACTCAAAATGACACTTTAAACATCTAGAACAAAATTCAAGCACTCGAACGAAACAGTATACGCAAAAGGTAATCGAATGGTAATTGTACAATTTTATTGCATACTGAAAGGGAGCAAAATTATATTGCAGTGAGAAAGAATGACATGATGTCACTTCGTTTATTTAACTAGCTTTTAGAGAGTAGCATTTGTTATGACTAGACCTTGCATAGTGTTTTCTCCGTTAATGTTTTCAAGTACGTATTTGTCCAACATTGTAGGCCGATCTATATTCACACATTCATCGAAAGTAATTTATTACCTACAGCATCATTATATATTATTTGAATGATGAACAAAATATCCACACTTAGATAAATTAGCAAAAGGCTTAAGTTAAGTTAATCTTGAAAGAAATACAAACTTTCAGGGTAAATGGGGGTCAGAGTATTTGCAGTTGTGATAATTGATGCTGTATTGTATATTTCCATTTATATAAAATAAGAGATGAACAAGGCGCAATGTTAATTTGAATTAAACAAAACTCAATTTCTGGCTGATATTTATTTTGATGCACGTCTGAAATTGAAAACTTAGTCTAATTTAAAATTTATACAAAATTTACGTTGAAACAGGGAACACATTTAACAATTTTAGTATATAAAGCTGAGAGATATTTGGAGAATTATATGAGAACGAATAATGAGAGCAAGCTTTTTATTTCTTGATAATACAGGTATCCACTACTATCTCCTTGGACGCGAGCAGTCATATTTCTAGCTTTCCATTCACATACCCTGAAAATTCCGACCTCATTCTGCGATGTGTGTTTGTGTCAGGGTCGCTGTGTGAGAAGGAATTTTTGTGAGCGATAAAAATTTCTCGTCTCTTCCTTTCTGTTTGACAGTTGTAGCGTGCCTAGCGGAAATCACAATAAATCTGAAGATTGTCCGAGGACAGTTGTGTGCGCAGGAAGAGTAATGGCGTCCTTTTGTTACGGTAGACGATTTTTCTACTACACTAAAAAAGTCTTCTTTAAAGGTAAATTTAATAAATTTTCATCGATTAGTGCATAAAAAATTCAGATGTGGACAAAACACGACTAGTTAAATTATACACATTTTTTCCTGCACTTCATTTAAACATATTTCCTCGAATTATTCTAATTTAAATAATTGAAACCTTAAGGCAATTGTAGAGGAATTAAAAACTGCAAAATTTTGAAGTTAAATGTCCCAAATAATTTTTGTCGTACGAGAATTAAACATCTTGTATTTTTATTTTTCAAAACGTGTATAAAACTTTCCCAAATAAAGTACAGGAACAGGGAGACCACATTAAAGCTTAGATTTCGTTATTTGTACAAAATTAATTTTTCTTTAAATTTGACGTAGCACAAACATGAATATTTTGATTTCAAACACTATTTTAATTAGTGTATATAACATGTGGCTACGACCAGAGCTTAAATTGAGGAGCCCACCTCCTCCGGTGCTTCTTAGTTTTTGTGATAAATCATAAGTCAAGCCGGACGTCCCAGAGGAGAGAATAAGAACATTCCGGCACTTCTTTTATGTAACTGAACAACAATTTCAATAGAAATCTGATCTTGAAAATTTTATTTTTAGCAATAAACTTACATTAAAAATCGCTTATTAAATTTGAATTTATCTCTTTACATTTTACTTAATTTTAATTTTAATCATTTAATTACTTTAAACGTTAATTATTTTAGTAAATAATAAGTTACTAATTATTAATTAATTAAATAATTACTATTAATCAAAGATTAGTTAATAAATATTAATTATTAATATGAATTAATCTGCTAATTATTAACTATTTAATTTTTACATTATTATTGATTTTAATAATCATTTTATTTATTTAATTACTCTTGTTCCTCTTTGCTGACGGTTTTTCACAGGTTCCGGTACTTTAAAAGCCAGTAGGAGGCGAAGTTTGGTGTGTGGGTGAATATGTATATATATATGTATATGTATACATTTTGTTAACGTAGATTTTAATAAAAAACGGAAGGTTCGCAACAAGATATTATAAAGCCCCAGATACGAAATTTCAACGTTCTACAGATAATCGATTTTGAGTTATGGGAGGTATAGACCTGCGTTCGTACGTACAGATGCTACAAAAAAAAATCCGCTTTGGAATAAAGTGTGTTTTATTTTGGCCGTTCGTATAAATGTTATGCAAAAAAGTAAACAAAATGGATTCCGGAATGGTCAAAATGTATATTTCAATTAAAATCTGATAACCTAAATTTTTCGCAATTACAGTAACTGCTTTACTTCGAATAAGGAAGTAGAAAAGTATGAATCATATAAAAATGGTTTAAGAGCTTTTATGTAAAACTAAGTATTTAGGACATCTTATTTATATTTATTGATTAGCGCATTCATTTAAAAAATGCTATGTTTTAAATTCAAGCACCCTTTTACACATGACTGCTGTTAGTGCCAAATAACGCAATAATATTGGAAGTTTTTATTGAATGCTGAGACACTATGGCCAAATACACTCATGTCCATAAATTAAGGATAATTCGGAGTCACGCGGAAATCGAACTCTAAAATAAATATATCACCTGTAAAATCACTACACACATCTTCAAGAATCATATGCAAATTTCGGGAAGTAACCAGATGACACCGATGGTACGTCACAATGACAAGAGTGTAAGAGATATATAGGGAATACAGGCAAAGAAGTAAAATTGTTTGCAGGCTCTTTATAAGCATTTCAGTGCAATAACCGAATAGTTATGACACAAAGGACGCATTTGGATGATTTTTTACGTGGTAGAATTATCGGCCGTCTGGAATGTGGTCGTACCCAATTGGAAGTATCAGACGAATTTGTAATTGCCCAGAGTGTCATCTCCAGGCTTTGGCAACGATTCCAAGATGATGTTAATGTGAGTAGACGTTACAGCACAGGTCGCCCCAGAGTTACAACGCCGAATGAGGACCGGTATTTGGCAGTTACTGCCAAAAGAAACAGGCGGAGCACAGCCTCAGACCTGTCTCGTCAGCTCTCTTCAGCCACTGGTACGACAATTTCAAGGCAGACCGTGTACAGACACTTAGGGCAGATTGGTCTATATGCTCGTAGACCTGTCAGATGCGTTCCCCTTACTGCAACTCACTGTCGCCTGCGGTTAGCCTGGAGTAGAGAACATGCATTGTGGACACCGCAACAGTGGGCTTGTGTGCTGTTTTCCGACGAGTCCAGGTTTAGCTTGCAGTCTGATTCTCGCCGGACTTTCATATGGAGAGCTCCAGGTACCCGTTACCACCAAGAAAACATCATTGAACGACATCGTTACGGTGGTGCAGGAGTGCTCGTTTGGGGTGGAATTATTCTGGGTTCCAGAACTGACCTGCATGTTCAAATTGGAACCATGATAAGCCAAATCTATCGGGAAGTCATTCTGGAACAACATGTACGTTTGTTTCGGGGCGCCATGGGCTCACAATTTGTGTTTATGGATGACAACGCCCGTCCTTACTGTGCAAACATCGTAAACGAATGCCTTCAATCGGAGGATATCACCCTTATGGACTGGCCAGTATTCTCACCGGACTTGAATCTAGTAGAACACGTATGGGGCATGCTTGGCCGACGAGTTCCAGCCCGTCAACCTCCTCCTACATGTCTACCGGTACTTCGGAGAGCATTGCATTTTGAGTGGTGTAATATCCCCCAAGATAAGATCGATAATTTGATCCTCAGCATGCCTAGGCGTTGTACGGAGTGTATTGCATCGTCTGGGAGACCTACAATGTATTAACAATCGTACCAACCGTGTAATATTGGTTTTTTGTAAATAGGGTTTTTTTGTAATGTGCTCCAGGGACAAAAAATCGCTAATTTTTTTAATAATATCAAACATATAGCATCTTTTTTTGCTCTTTACCTTTTGTTTAATAAATAAGCTTTACAAATAAGTCAAATTTGTTTTGCTTCTAACTCTTCCTTTGCCTGATTTTGCATTATCCTTAATTTATGGACATGAGTGTAGATAAAGTAGGCGAATACTGGTAATTTGATTGAGTTCGAATTTTGGAGAAGCGGCTGGTTGCGTGAATGTTTCCATGCTTTTTCTTATGCCCCCAGAGCCGGCTTTAATTTTTAAAATTAGAAGAATCAAAGCCCTACGCCAGGCCATTAAATTGTTAGCAAATTAAATAAATTAAATAATAATAAATACAAAAAATAATTACTAATTATAACTGAATAAAGTAGGAGGATGTGATTATTTTAATAAATTAAGTTAAATTGAAAACAAATAAGTAGGCATACAATGAATAACTATTATTAGTAAAATTACTATCAACTTCTAAATAAAATGCTGCATTAATAGCATAATTTTCTGTGGGCATTGGATTGTGTAATAAATCACCATATTTCGTCTTATTTCGAGATATTTGGAGTATTATTTGAAGTGCGCTTTGATTGGAACTATGATCGCATTCAAGAAATGAGAAATATCAGAATACTGGTCACGTGGATATGAGCCAGTTTCCTTTAGAATGTCGTCCATGAAAATAAATTAATACCCTTATATGCTTTGCCATATTCAAAAGAAAGTAACAAGTTTATTGAATATGGTCGATTTCATCAACTGTCAAATATTTCGACATCATGCCATAAAGTGTACATGCTATTCAATAGTTTGGAAAGACAGATTTCAAATTTTTTAGTTTCACCCGTTCATGTAATGATTGTCCAGAATCGCATGATGTGCTATTAAGAAAACCGAACCAATTGTATGCGATGGAGTTAGCCTGAAGAGATTCGTAACCCATCAAAATCCTGAGCAAACAGCTGCAGCACTAGGAAGAGAAACTGAGATGACAAAGATGGGCACATTCCAATCGCTTTTCGTTTAAAATAGATGGTGATTCTGATATGAAAGCTTTACTCTGTGTTATTGTTATTATGAATTTCAAGAAGTCGTTGACCATGATACTTTCTGAAGAACTAAGATATCATCTCCCTTCCTAGAAAGTTTATCCATTCATTTTCATTAACTAGATCAAAAGAGAGAAATTAGTGCCAGCATTAAATGAAAGGAAATGTTGCAAATTAGGGTCCCCTCCCCCTCAAATGTGTCTGCATTCCAGGCTGTGTACGTTATCATTCTGATGGTTGTAAGATGATAACTATTGGGCAGATTTAGAGTCAGAGAAGATTTCCGTTTTGTGTAAAGAAAAACCATGTTTGAGGTTTCAAATACAATTATCTGAAATGCAGTGATAAACATATAATACCTTGTTTTTAAGTACAGAATATAATAAGTCGAGACTACATCATTTACGCTAGTTACATGAAGATGAAAAATCATTAGCGCAATATAAAGGGATGCTTCGGTAAATAAAATTTTTAACTAGATCATCTACCTAGAAATGTGTTGCTAGATCAGGTTGTTTGTACTGAAAATGAAATACAGCAATTTAGCAAAATTTGGTAGATTTTATCATAACTCTATTTGAATTTCGCATAGCTAGAATGCTCATTTACAAGAAGCAGTTTTTATAAATCTTCCTTAGCTCTCACAAAAAGTAATGTGCAAAGGCTTTTAAAATTTGAAACAGAGGAATAATTGGGAATGCAGAAACTGCTGCATAACTCTAACCACTCATGAAACAGCTACAACGTTCATGCGAGCTGGCCAGTGCAGCCAAAAGAAAACCTTCATACAAAAGCCCCGGTACAAAGAGCGGAATATTTGTAAAGATCAAACTTGGAAAATCAAAATTTAGGAAGGTAAGGACATTGCTGTGCAAATATGATTTCAATTTAATACTCTAATTTATAAAGGAAACAAAAGTCATACTTGCATTGCACTGCATAATGGTGCCAATATCTTTGTAAGATACCTTTACATTAATAAACCAGTTATTTTATGTTTTGAATCTTTACTGCCACTTCTCTCTTCCGTGTTCCCCTTCCGAATGCAAATCAGTTAGGATGTATTTAAGTTTAAGGTTTTGAATTGTAAGACAGAGCGGGATCTGCCTCTCAAGGCCACGTTACTAGGCTGCTAGATCAATTAAGATTTGTAGTCTTTGGTCTTGTGTAATAATTGCCGATACTGAATTTCCACGCCGGTTACATAATGAGCCAATTTCGCATTAAATTGATCTGTATCTCCTTTGGCTACTAGCTTAATTAAATTTAACTTACATTTGAACTGTCCGTTACTTTATCTCGCCTCAAGTGCTGGCTGAGCTTACAAGCAATAGGTGTGTTTCCTATTCTTCTTACTGTTGAATAAAAAGGTCTTTCATACCTTTTCGAGTTTCAGTTGTTAGTGATGTCTGTACTCACGAACAGAATAAAGGACTCTTTTTCCCAAAAAGACTAATAAGATGGATTTAAAATTGATTCAATACGGATTTTTTCGTGATGCCTGTACGTACGTAAGCATAACTCAAACACGATTAACCGTAGAACTTTGAAATTTTGTATATGGGACTGCTAGAAAATGTAACTGTGAATCTCATTTTTTATTGCAATTGGAAGCAGCTAATTCGGAATTTCAATTCAAAAATTCGAAGATTGAAATTCTCTTGGTGAGTTCCGTATTGGATAACTGCACCCTTTTTTTCTTCTAACTCTGTTCTTGCTAAGATGTCGCCTCCCTGCTCTCTTCTTACTACAGCAATCTAAAAAGTGCAGATGTGCTTGAATACGCACGATTAGAGTGTTAAGTGAATTACGACCGCAAAAGTCAATTGAAATAAAGATGAATAGTTAATCTTCCTCTGCTGCCAAGTTTGCCGTTCATTACGGATTCAACATTCTATGCTGTACTCCATTAATACTTCTACATCATTACATCTAAGTGTATTGCTTATATTACACACACACGCGCATATATATATATAATAAAATTACGATGGCTTTGCTGTACGCGAACAGGCAACCTCTAGTTAACTTTTCGCAATTTCCAGGATCTTCTCCCTAAACTAGTACTTTCGAGAACTCTCTGTTATGTAACCGCTACTATAAATAGCTCTACATGCCATTTTTCGTCAGATTGTTCCCTGCCGTTGCCTGCTATACGAACGCTTTGCCTCTTCGTTTTCACTTTGTTAAAAGTATTGATGACGTCAAGGTTCTAAATTTAGTACTATTCTTATTTAAATAATTATTGAATAAGTGATCTGGAGATCTGGAAAGAAAATGAGCTGCCATTTTAATTGAATAAAGATGTGGAGTTTTTAAAGTGAAATACTTCTGTATCATCCATTCGGCCTCCCGCTTCGCCAACGATAACATCCGGACTCTGGCACATACATATATATGTATATTTACACACACACAGAGACACCAGCTTCCATTGGCCGGCTTAAAAGTCCTTACCCGGCTTTTGTTATTACAATCATTGGTCACGATCATATACTTCCAATTACAGAAGACAGTTAAATGACGAAAATATTCATATTTTTGCAATCTCTAATTTAAAAAAAATAGTTTTGAACAAATAACGAAATCTATTCGTTATAAAATAAATAAAATTATAAGAAGAAAATATAAAATTATAACTCCCGTACGACAAAAATTGATAGGGATACTTAAATAAAAATTTTCAAATTTTGATGTCATTTTCGTCTTAGCTTTAGGGATCGGTGAATTAAGTTATAACTTGAGGAAATAAGTTTAAATGAAACGCAGTAAAAGATGTGTACAATTCAACAGACCGTATGAGGTGGTGTACATATCAGAAATAGTTTTTTTCATAATTCAGTTTTGATTTTCAAATCTTTACCGTTGAGAAGGTTTCTACCTTAGCGAACACTGGAGACCAGCATAAAAGTACCAGCATCTTTGTACAAGATACTAAGATGGGGTCGTGTTTTCTTCTCGTATGATTACATGTTAACGTTGAAGTTTCTTGTTCAGTTAATTGATGCATAAAATAATTTGAGAAGAAAAACAGAAAAATGAAAGGCATAAAAACTGTACTTCTAAATAAATGCTGTAATTGCGTCGTTTAAAATAATCTGTTCAGTTTTTTCTTTCCAAATGCTGTGAGTACTTCTAGTCCAATCAAAACCTTATCAAGCTTAAGATCTATGTTATGTTTCTTAGTGAGAGAAATGGTTTGAGATTACAATGCGTAACGGATTGACAACAAGAGTGTGACAAACATACAGATGCCTATAGCCTTTAGCAGTTATGTGTGTGTTTTTTTTTTTTTTTTACCTTCTAACGTCAATACATGCACCAAATGGAAATTATAGAGAATGATATGAGCCCTGAAATAACCTGGATTAAGTTTGGTTTAACGGAGTAATCATTTCGTAAACACAGTTAAACATTTTGAGCTTGGCACATAAGCTCCACAGTTTTAAGGGTAACAATGTATGAGAATATTTGAGTTTGTTTACGTGCATTTATAATAATGTTCCTTCAGCACAAAAATGAAGCTACGTGCAGTGAACATCAACGAAGTTCATGAATCGAACCAAATTTCAACAGTTACTGAAAAGCTGATTTTTTTTCATTTCCGGATTTGAAATTGTATGTGTTATGAAAGCTAGTCTTACGTTACATTAGAAATTAAATTTGAAGCGATAAGAATTTGTTGTGTTAGATAAACTTGCAAAGTGCATGAAATTTTAGATAAAAGTATCGTGGAAGTAGGAATTATATTTTTCACATAATCGCCAAAAAAAAAAGTGTATACCAAAAGCCAGAATAACATAACAAGAAGTTATAGCATGTTATCACGTGAGCTTTTGCTTGCACTTAGAGCATCATCTGTCATAAAGAACACAAAGTCACACAGATTGGCATTTGGTAAACATAAAAATATAAACTTAAACACTATGAATTTATAAATATATCTAAGACGAAAGAATGATTATTTTTAAGACACACTAATTGTGTTTTACAGCGAATTCTTCGTATATACCAATGTATGATTTTGACAGAAAATATTCGTACATTAGTACATTCGTACAGTTAAGACGTGTTTCTCCATTAGTTGACAATTACTTTTTACCTTGGAGTAATCACTATAGTTTAAACACCCTAAGCAGCACTTTTATGATTAACAATTAAAAAAATTACATTTTCCCCTAAAAATGGAAAACAAAATTTGAAAGATATGTAGTTCAAGTTAGCGGTAATATTTAATACAAGCTTTCTAAGCTTTTAAGTTTATTCGTTTTTAAAGAAGCTTGATCTACAAATGTTCTATGACATTTTTTAGAAAACACCATACACAACATTTTTTTCTTTTATTTTAAATATTTACGCTAGATACGTTTATAATTTTTTTAAACATATTAGCCCCAAATATTGTGTACAAAATATTTTCCCATGCATCTGTGGTAACATATTATTTAAAGTGCAGCTTTTAATTTTCAATATTATTATCTGCTTCACATTCTTGATATGAGAAATATTTCTTATGTTGAAAAATATCATAGAAATGTAATTTTATTAACAAATGTTTTAAAGCTGAAATAAAATGACTGTATTTGTATAATTTTTGGATTACTGAAGAAAAGGGATTCCAAGTCTGCCTTTCGCGTTATGCAAAATATTTTCTAGCAAAAGAACATCAATATAAAGTTAACCTTTACCTAATTTTGCATACAGAACTGTATTCGTAATCTTTCACGTTTTCCCAACAATTGTAGTTTTTATAATCTGAAATTGTGATTTTTCTAGTAGTAACGTTACTCACAAATATTAGTAACAATACACACTGTGACACATGATTTAATAAGATACAAAAATGAACATTTCAAGGAACGGTAGCCCCACTATCGAAAAAAATAGTAAAATTTTTCTCTATTAATTTTCACTAGAATTTAATTCTTATAATATATATATGAATATAATTCTCCTAATATTATCAACTATTTCAGAAACTGGGTTATTAAGCATTCGAAGGCTATCCCGCCCAAAGGTAAGTGATGTGTTTCATACAGAACTTTCCATGAAACCCGCTCACATCGGTTACACATGAGGAAATTATGGTGTGAGCAGTGTGGACGCCCAAGCAGCCGCATAATTTTCACTCTATTGAAGCAAAAGTCGAAGTGAACGAAGAGTATTCCTCAGGTTTTATTACCCGGCATTTATTTCAAAATATACATTATGAAAAAATACTATAAAATGAATTTTAAAATTAACGTAAGAAATATATGATTATGGTACTATTAACTAATGCTAAGAAATTTAGTTCAAGTGATAACGGCATAGTAGGCAAAGCTTAACTCGCCCAAGAGAAGGAAATCCTTTGTGAGATTTACAAAAATTACCTAGTTCATTTTTATGTAAAATTTCGGCAAATTCATGAAAATCCGATACAGACATTCCATTCGTCGGAAATCACACTTAAGTCGAACTCCTAGGAATCAGCGATCTTACCCATTCGGCCAAAGTTTTACACTCAGAAGTTAAATGATGTAAATGTATTAGACAATACTTTTGAGTTATTACTCAAAATGTGTAGTTCTTAATATTTATTCTGACTTCGTATTTAAATTAAAAAACTTATTTCATAAAGAAACTGTAGAGTCTTTTATTTATTTACTTGTATTTCAGCGACCTTTATAGCAACGAATAATAACAATTGTCTGTTAGACATTCACATTCATTCTGAACTGTTCTCGGCCTGCTTTAAATTCTTTTAAATAGCTTCTAGAGTTTGATTGCATCATTTTACATCTACTCGATTATCTGATCGGTAAAATAAGTTAAACTGAAAAAAACTAATTAAGTCAAAACAAATAAACTGAATATTCCGGTTTATAAATAAAGATTATTTACCTTGAGAGGATATTTTCGTAGAGTCGGTTCTAAGCGGGTTTAGAAATCGTACATTATTAAGACACAGTGGACAGAGTGTTAAATTTTTCATTCATTTCTACGAAGATTTGAAGTGAAAATATAATTATATTAAAAAGTAAACAAATTCCCCAATTTGAAATGTGTAAATCCAATATTGATGATTCAATATTGTTTAATGTATTGACTATTAATAAAAATAATATTTTAAATTTCTTGTAAAATAGCTTCAGTTTTAGTGATACAGCATAGGAAAAGAGGGCAGAAAATTGTGTTCTTTTCTCTGTAGCCTACTGTATTTTAGTTTGATTTAGAGAATATATTTGTCTGCACACAAAATTTTTCACAACTATAAAGCTTTCAAATTTTAATAAAAATCTCAGTTAAGTAATAGGATAAAGTTAACAACGAAAAGTAAGTTTTGACTTTTATTACTTGAATCAAATACTTAAAAAATGATTAGAATTCAATTCAAAAACAAAATAATAGCATAACTTCGCTTATGTTTTATAATTAATTAGATTTTGCTTCATGCTTTTAATTTACGTGTTTTCGAAAAGAGGTATAGGGTAAAATGAGATTCAGTGGTTAAAAAATATTGCCAAATGCGTCTATAAAGTATTTATTTCTACATTTAAATATCAGTATCTAAATAAAATGCAATTTTATAATGTTTACAAAATACAAATATGTCAAAACTGTTTAATACGCGTTTTAAAAATATTAAATTTTATTGCGCTATAAATAATTTTTTGATTTTTCGAACTGCGAATCCGCAAAAGACTGATTAATACAACATTCATTCCATAAGCATCTTTAATGAGAGTTTAATGCTAAAATAAAAGACGTTTTTTCGGCTTTATACACTTAATGCCGGAACTCTATTTCTCGCCAAAACCATTATGCGCCATTTTGCGAACAATTAGCAATAAACCTAGAGCTTAAAAAAGCATTTATTTCTTACAGTCAACTAATATTTGCTACGAAGCGTTGAAAAAAAGCACTTAAAGTAGATGCAGCGTATCATTTAAAAGCCAGTAATTCACAATAGTGAGAAGATTCACCTTTGTTAGAAGTCACATAGTTATTTATTTTATTAATTTGTTTACTTCTTTCCGAAACACGAACGTTGCTTTTTTCATATTGTTTAAAACTCTTTTTTTCATTTCAGGCAACGCCAATATTGAATATTCCGGTTCATAATTAAATTCAAATTTTTTTATACGTCTACGAATTATAGCATGCTAGCGATCCATGCTGTATTACTTTAAGTTATCTCCGAAATGCAAGAATATAGCGTTTATCAAAATGAATATATAGTAAAATACTGCATTTTTTACTGATATTTTGATACCTTTCCTCTTCAATAAATTATTAATGGGATATTTGCTGTTTGATGAGTGGTCTGTAACATGCACTTTGAAATGATTAAAAACATGCTCCATCATTACAGTGTAAGAAAACTAAAGGCAATCAGATTTTCATATTTAAGAATCTAATTCAATATTACCCTAAAGATGTAATGTTGTTAAATGAATTTCTAGGCAAGAAAAAGATGATAAATAAATACTTAAAAAGGAAACTTAATGAATTAAAACTAAAATAAACGTTAAACAATAAAAATTAAACAAAGAAATTTTTTTTATTTGCTTTTCGCTGTGCTAACATTAAACAAAGAGATTATTTTTGCTTACGTAAATCACATTACCTTTTTTTTTTCTATCTAAAATTAAAGTAAGAAGTTACTTTGGTGGCTGAGATAATAAGAGACTTAGTAATTTAATACATATTATTAAAATTTCGTACTTAACGTTTTTCAATAAATTAATTACCTTAATAAAAAGCGTATTAAAATCTTTAGACTCATTGTGTCACGTGAGAATTATTCTAGCAGCCAATATTTTTTTTTTCATTTCAATAAATAGAAAAATTAAGAATACGCATATAAAAGAATAACATAAGTAATTCTGGTAGGTCTATGAAATGGAACAAAAGATCCGCTTAATGAGAATGATTAGTATTCGACTGTATTGAGAGAGTAACTGACAAAAAGTGCCAGTCTATTTACATTTTTTGCACGACAAAACCACTCAGAATAGGTAATTTTCTCTACTTTTGAAATAGAACCATAAAATGAATAAAAAGAGAGAAGCAATCATCTCTTGCTTTCTTTCTTAAACCTATTATAGAGACAACAGCTGCAGGTAGTGACAAAATTAACGACCTTTCTCGACATTTCTCACTTATCCATCAACGGACAGTTTAGCGAAATTCTAAAGAACGTATGAGAGCCAATGATGGTGAGAATTTCCAGCTGCATTATGCGTTCCATTCCGCATTTTTGGAGGGAAGATTGATGTTCTCTTAGCATAGCGAACATTGACTGCCAGTCAGGAATGCGTAGAGATGTCTCACTTCAATTCATCTCTGTTTCTGCCTTATGTAACCACGCCAGCCATTTTTTCAAAGGGGGAGAGAGGAACGTACGTAAGCGTATCACTAGATATACCTTTTTCCACTCTCGCTTCATAACGTAAAACAATAGCGAAGCAAAAATTTTTCATCTCCAATGCTTTCAAACGGGTTCAGTTACGTGAGATCCATACGATTCATTATTTGATGTGATTTATAAGCGGAGGGCATGATGGTCCGGTTTTGCATGAATGGATTCTGTCCTTGCTCTAAAAGGGTTAAAGGACATTCTCGACTTTTCTAGCATTCACCAAACCAAAGAGATCTGGGCGAGAATTGATCTTACCTTTCTGTTTTTCACGCAGATATGACATAAGCATAAAAATTACATAGTTGCAATTACGACATTATCTACGTACAGAGGGGATGGGTACTAGAATGAATCACACGCAAGATGACCTTAAATCTTTAAAAGAGTTTTATTACAGTGGTTCCCTAAGCATGAGTACGGAGACAATTTCTGTTGGATCGTGTAAAGTTTAGAAACACTCTTTTTTGTACTGCGTAATTACATGTAACTACTAAGAAATTTACAATAACCAATTAATTGTTACGCACGCGTTAACAAATGCTAAGTTATTTCAGAATAATGGAAAGCTTATTATCTCAAACTATCAGAGTAAAACAAAATTATCTGCAAAAAACTCCAACAGGAAAGCTAGTGTGTAGGATAAGAATAGTGATAACTATGATACTCATTCTTCGGTTTTTTATAATGTTTTTTTATCTTTTCTTTTGTTTTAAATATTGACTTAATTTACGTAACTAAACTTACTTTTCAAATTCAACTGCTTGAAAGTACAGTTAAATTATTACAGGTAATGATTATCTGTCAATTATAACAAAAGATATTCATCTCTTCTACGCAATTTAGCTGCCATCAGAGTAACCATGGCGTGTACTTGTAGGCATCATCTTCAACATTAGCCCCGTAAACCGAGAGTGTGTCTCAAGGCAGAAAAGTCTGGGAAACGAAGTTGGGCGAGATACAGAGTACAAGATCGCTTTTTGGTATGTCAAAGCTATTCAACAAAAAGTATAATTGCATTACTTAAATTTAATTTTGTTGTTAATATATTAATTTAACATTTACGTTGAGGGTAAGAGAAACTATATTATCTTTTAAAATAAATTTAAGGAATAAAGGAATAATTTAACATTGTTCTTAAGTCTCAGGCAGTGTGCATGAGATGCGCATGGTTTTCGATAGCTAAGTCTAAAGGGAAAACATTGTCTTGTATATATCTTATAAGTATAATTTTGTATATATCTTGTACATATAATCTCGTATAAATCTTTTACCTACCTTGTATACTTAAAACAAAAACATTACCTTGTATATAATAACTTGTATACTATTTGCCAGTTCAATATATATATATATATATATATATTTAAGAGAAACATCGTCTTGTATTTCGGTCAATATTTAGTTATTTCACAATTTGCAGATATCTATGATGAGATCTTCCTAAGCCGAAAGAGGAAAAAAATCAGCTATGCCTTCTCCAGAATTTGAACCACGGTTCTTCCGACCTCTAGTTACGGATGTGTTAGTACTTACAGTAGGAGAATGCGTACGGGGGAATGCCGTAATTCCTTATAAATTTAGTGCGATATTGTATCGGTATGTAACCGATTGCAATGTCAGTGTGACCAGAAATTTGCACTACAGAATTTAAAATGTTTTAGAATATATTTTAATTAAGCTATGAGGTCTTTTGGAAGTTAAAAACATAAACCCGAATACATATGTTAGGGCCATTAAACAAAATAGAGTATGGAGTTCATTTGATTTCTTTGCGAAATTTAGAGAGTCAGTTGCTTTAAAAATACTCCCATGAAGAGCTTTATCCGAGCCCTATCTGCTTTGTACACAACAGTAGTCAATCTTCAAAAAACGGAAGCGGGATCGATTTCCTGTTAAAGTAAGTAATCTTTACATTTATATAGAATCCATAGGACAACGTTTCATTACATCTGTCCTACGATAAACCTTATCAGGACTTGTGTCTCTTTTAATTGATTTCGTAAACATAACTGTAGTCCTGAGTAGGAACAGGGGGCTTACTAAAAGCTATGTTCGTGCGTGTGTAGAAGATACAACAAAGATAAGGAGGTTTCAAATTACCCTTTATTTGCTTCTCGATTTTACATACGTTCCGGAACTTCGGGATACAAAGACCAACCATTTGTGGTCTGAACGCAAAAAAATATGAGACTACTAACTAACTAAAATTTAAATAAGAGTTAACTTTTAATATCTTACAAAGATGACTAACACTAAGACTGGCCTTTTAAATTACTACGTCTTTAGTACACAAACTGCGGAAAACTACAATACGTCTTTAACTTTCAAGAGGGTTAAACATCTGGCCTTAAAGGCGGACAGTAACTGATGGCAAGCTCACGTGAAGACTCTTAGCAAGAGGTTCTCTCTCCTTCCTTCTACTCTTGGCAAAAAACCACAACTTAAATACTTAAGCGTTAAAAAGTACAATTTGTATAAACATATTCACGTGTTGCTTCTGGCCGGAAGTGAAAAATAAGACATGATAGTAAAGTTTTAAAATAAAATAAACGTTAGTTAAACTTAAGATCCTTACAACCTTAACTCAATATTAAAAACTGAGTGCAATGATGCCAACTGAAAAAAAACTAAAACAGCAATATGTCAAAATTTAGATAATTTCCAAGGTTTTGACCATCACTTTCAACTAATTATCTAGTTGGAATTACTCTGTCTACATCCTTAATTATTAATCTACTGCATTGTGTGATTATTGCTGTGACAAAAAATTTAAATAACACACAAGTTAATGAACAATAAACTAAGTTTACTTTATTCTCAGTTTAAATTTATAAATAAAGTAAATTAAATTTACTACGACTTGCCGTTAAATTGTTGTTATATTGTTACACATGGCTATACTGGAAAGATCAGTACAAACATACAGAACAGCTCAAGTATCATACAAGAACAATGATAAGTAATAAAAAATAACAAACATTAAAAGTAGGAATCAGAATAATTCAACATGGGAACAAAAGTAAAAAGTTAAAAATTTAAACAGTAAGAAAAGAAACATAAGAGATGTAGTCTGTACAAGGAGTTCATGAAAGCTCTGGCATTCCAGTATAGTTTATTTACCTCTTCACGTTTCTGAGACTCTTTATCTAGTTCTGGGCATAAGCGAAGATGCTCTGCATTCATGATGCCCGAATTACAAATTTGGCGGATACTAGATGGAAAAATGCCAATTTTATTCAGATGATTTGCCATGCAATCGTGGCCTGTTTGCAGTCTGAAGTTTGCCATACCTTCTTACGAGGTTTTTGACAAAACGTTTTCCATGTGTCTTGAATGTTAGCCCAGGATTTGACTGTTGATTTTGCTGTCTCTGATCAAATTTAAGAGTATCCATTATTTTCTCAAAAATATGTTTTTTAAGTGACAAGTGAAGGAGTGGTTTGCTGTTTTGTGGTTCAAGTGCTCCTCTCTTGGCTAGTAAGTCTGTCTTTTCTTTACCGTGGATACCTACATGTGAAGGGATCCATTGAAAAACGATTGTTTTGTTGTGTTTATAAAGAAAATTCAAGGTTTGCCTTATTTCTGAGATAATCTGAGTATATGAGTCATGATTTATAACTACAGCCTGGATGGCTGCTTTGAAATCGACAAGAATAACTGCTTTGGAGAAACAATCGATCTTTATCTTAAGGTATTCCAGAGCCAGTGAGATTGCAAGGACCTCAGCATCAAAATTCGACAACTTGCTGTCAAATTACGTAATGTAAAACAGTTGACTAAATCTACCTAAAATATAAAGTTATAACTTAAGTGAAACATCTTAAAGGATGTGCTTATTTGGCACTGAATCTAAATTATATGAAGATTGCTTAAATAATTTATCCCATAGAAATAAAGTTTTCTAACTACTTTTATTCTCTTAGCAGAAATCAACTGTAAAACGAATTAGCCAATCTTTACCTTAAGGAATAGGAATAATCTGCAGATTACTTGTGTTTGAGTTGCGTAGTGGGATATATGTCGCTAACTAAAGTTCGGATTTAAATTTAATCCAATTAGTACGATTTAATCTAATCAATCATCCACCATTTCTTCCGCTCATTCGTTTGTTTCACATTCTATTTACATAGTTCTGGAATGGCCAACGCATAATTAGGGAAGGGAGATTGGGAAAAAAGTTAAGGTAAGTCAAAGTTCTCTCTGGGGAATGAAATACTTGTGATATGTTTCGCTGTTGTCAAGATATTGCATTAATGATTAAATATAGCATATATAATCCTTTTCTAAGCTATATAAAATTCTAAGCTTGTTTCTATGCTATATAAAATAAGCATAGAAAATTGTGTAAGTATAAAATTTTTTTAGAAGACTTAAATTTAATTGCTCTCTCTTCTATTTCATTCACATAAAATTTGTTAACTTAGAGGAGAAGCGTATTCATATTAAAGCACTAGCGAAGGTTAATTTCAATTCATGCTTGTTGGACAAACAGTCTCCTTGTTGTTCTTAAGGACTAGCATCAGTCTGTTTGTAAAGGGGTTTAGAATTGACCTTAGACTCCCCTTAGCTCTCCAATTTGGAAAATCCCCGTTTTGTAACGATTCGTTTAGAGATTCTAAAAATCAAGCGTCTTCTTTGATTTTGGTAGTTGTGAGTTCAAGGAAGATAGATTTGTAAGTTTTCTAAATTCTGGTTTCATTTGTAGACACCAGGAAAGAATAAATAAGGTTATTAAATTTTAATTCGTGCTTGTGTAAGCTAACTGTAATCAGGGTCATAACTCGTTGACATTTTAGAGAGTAACTCGCAGTGAAATAGTTTTAGGAGAGCATTTCTCGAAGAACAGTAGAAGTATAGCGTTACAAAGTCAAGCAACAAGCAAATGGGTATCAGGTTCAACACATATGGGTGATATCGAAATTTTTTTCTGAAGTAAACAATGTCGAGTGTTACGTATAATAGAAACGAAGAGTAGGGAAACTGAAGATCTGCTCAATATCACTTACTCAGGCTCAAGCGTGCTAATTTTTTTTTTCATTTTGTGAAATAAAAAGATATTCCTGACCCTCCTACATTACCTTTTGTTCTTTATATGAAAATGCAACTGGTAGCTGAGGGCATTGAGTTATTGTTCCACCCGCAAAACAAATTTCAAAACTTAGGAAATTCTGCAATTAATCTGCCGCAAATGTCTCATTTAAGATGACTATGAGCAGAGGATGTGAATTAACTATTTAGCCAACGCAATTTACGCCCATTCTCTTTGACAGCTTAGCGAACTTTAATTCCGGTTATAATGACGTAAGTATTCCAAATTAGAAATCTGAGGTTAGAACAGTAAAATGTTATCCCACCTTGCGAATAGTTTTAAATTAATTCATTTCGAGTGATAGGATAAAAGTCAATTCTGCTATAAATTAACTGAATAAAACATGATTAGATAAAAAGTATTTAAAAAGAATCCAAAATTTAGAAGGTCTTTAATTTACTCTTAAAATTTGACAGCACGTGTTTTATTAATGAAAACGTGAGTGCCACTTAAAATTTGTATTCTTCTAAGTAATATTTCATTGTTTTTTGATGGCAGAAAGTTTAACTGAAATAATAATAATAAAAATTTATTGGGCGTAATATAAAATCTGAAAGCTTTCAGATTTTACATTACGCCCAAATGGGCATTTTATTCATTTATATTGAAACATATACGTTTCAAGAGCATTTGAGCTAGCGCCACAATGGGCTAAAACTATTTGTAAACAGCATATCTTTAGAATTTCCAATAGATAGTTTCGCGGGCTTGAGATAAAAATGTTTTATTTCTTATAGTGTTGCCACTGCTCGCTTTGATATTGCTGAGATTTTTAATCAAAAATTCTCTAAAAGTTTACAAAATATGAAATAGACGATAAAATAAATTCCAAATTCGGGCTTCCGGGTGCTCACGTTCGGGTGGAGGACTATGCTATCCAAAACTTGATGAGTTTACAGTTGTTATTTCAGCATTCGAGAAGCATACATGGGCTCATTTTAACAACCAATAAATAAGAATATTAAAATACGTGACAAAGAATAAACAAAACTTTTTTATTTTTCGTACTAATTGAATTCTCATATATACATGAAAACGAAAATGTGATAAATTATTTTACATTCATGATTCTTTTGAAATCCGCATTTGGATGTATATTGCTACCTTACTCAAGCAAAATTTCGCTCAGGGTAGATCAAAGTCTTTTTTCTTTCTTTTAAATTTCTTCCCAACTACTCTTTCCTGCTCTTCCCTTCATTCCTTCTGATCTCTTCTCTGTGGTGATTCAGATATGATGAGCCATTAAATGCGAGGCCCCACGTGGGATTACTTACATAATCTGTTAAGAGCAGGATTAATTCCTTCTGTACACCAGAATATGCACCAAAGCATCAAAGCATCACTGGAAACGAGAATTATGATCATTGTTTATGAATAAAAGCTTCTAAACTAAGCATTCAAATCTCTCACAGAACAATAAAAGAAAGATGTTTTAAGAAAAGATGTTACTTTCTGTATTTAGTAATTTGGTGGCACACTTTTGCCGATTGCTAATGTCTAACATCCTTGATTGATCTCAAATGCTTACTTATTATCGCAAGAAAATGAGTCATTAAAAAGTTATTTTACCTCTGCTTCTTAACAAACTTTTGCAACAATTACTGTTTTACATCATGAGTGTGATGAATAATATGTTTAATATCTCACAATACAGCTTCTGAAAAATTTTGAATTACTTTTCTTCAACATACTACCTTCTGAAACATACTATCTAATATCTTCTTCAAATAAAATCGAATGAATTTTTCAGAGAGAATCGTTGAAATTTTAAAGCAGTGTAGCATATTTGAACCATGATAGATTCATAACTGTTATCTGCAACTGATTCACAATCTTAAATGTATTTAAGTAAATTTAAATGTTTAAAACATAACTATTTACTTTTTGTTTGAGCAAGTGTATTATACATAATCCTTTTCTAAGCTATATAAAATAAGCATAGAGAATTGTGTAAGTATTTAAAATTTTTTAGAAGAGTTAAACTTTATTGCCCTTTCTTCTATTTCACTCACATCAAATATGTTCACTTAGAGCAGAAGCGTATCCACATTAAAGCACAAGCACTAGCGAAGGTTAATTTCAATTCATGCTTGTTGAAAGTTGCCTCCTTGTTGTTCGTAAGAACTAGCGTCAGTCTGTTTGTAAAGGGTTTAAAATCGCTTAGCTCTAAAAAAAAATCCTGACATTTAAAAAATATCTGCTTCTATAACAGAATTAGTTTGCTGTATAAAAAAAAATGTTTTGAGAATTTCGCAACTTTTTTTTTTGTTGTTAATTTCGATTACTCCATAAATCTTCGTACAAATCCTTTCATACTTTTCATCTTCCCCGAAGCGGACTATTTATCTTATTTTGATTTACTTTCATGCTTTAATGCTCGATTTCAGCCGATTTCAAAGAATCGGCGAGAAACGATTCGTAGAACACATTCCAATCCGAGATCTGAACAGCATATTTAAATGTTGTATTACTTACGCTTCCTCAACCCCATGTTTCTGATAGCTAACTTTTTCTTGCATTTTCTGAATGAACTATTTCATTACAAGTCGTTTTCTGAAGGGCTTGTATAGATGTGCGTTATTAGTAAAACTCAGTTTTATATATATACTGTTCAGTAACATTTTGCAACAAGTGATATTTATATCACTACTATAGCAAATAACATACGTTTCTAGCACTGTATAACATGCCAATAGAAAAATTTCCAAATTTAGTTTTTAACTATCCTATTACCCGCAACAGAAGCAAAACCTGATAGTAATAATGAAATGTTACAGTATATCTGGTTTGTCCTCGTATATGTTTAAAAAAGGAATGGGTAAACGAACGCTGCAGATTTAAAATTTTGAGACATCATTTTGAGTATTAATGCTATTATTAAGAGGAAGATTTAACTTCATTATTTGGCAGCAGAAGATTTTTATTCAAGAATTTTTCTTGCATTATTATCTCTTCCTTTTTATTTAAAAAAAGAAGCAGGTTATTTATTAAGTTTTTATTTTTATATATTTTATTTTGTAATGAAATTTTAACGGTAAACTCTAATCTCAAGCTTGCAAATGTTTTTCTTTATTTTCCCGCAATTCTAAATTCATTAAGTTGTGAAAGCAGGTTTAAAATACATAATCTCTCATGTAAAATTCTTAGCATATTTTTATATGTATCAAATTTATCCGAAATACAATTTTCTATTTCACTAGCATTTTCATATACACTCATTGGCATAAAAATTTGCGCACCAAGAAATAATTGTGGATCGTAACGAAATTTCACCTGAAGGTACATGTCGGGTCGCAATGCAAATGATTAGAAATGCAGCGTGATTGCACATTGCGTACTGCCACTAGAGGGCGTTGAACTACGTTCTTCTTGGAGTATAAAAGAGGTAAGCAGAGTTTGTTTGATTGTGCATTAATGTGTACATCGTTAGCATTCAACATTTGCTAAGGAAACGCTGAGGTAGACATGCCGGTACGCCGCCATCGAAGCCAATATCAGCAGATGTCAGAGTTCGAGAGGGTAAAGAATCATCGGGATGATGGAAACTGGGTGGTCAGCTCGGCGAGTAGCTTGTCAGGTAGGCCGTTCTGATTTTACTGTGAGGAGGTCTTGGAACTAGTGGACAGAAGAACGTCATTTACACGACGACCAGGCTTAGGACGCCCTCGACAGATCAGTCGTCGAGAAGACCGTCACATCATACGACACGCATGCGTAGAGCCAACTGCCTCATTGGCCGCTATCCAGACACAGGCAGCAGCTTCATTACGGGTCCCTGTGTCTTCCCCAGGCGCCTGGTTGAAGGACATCTGATATCGCGGAGCCCATTACATGGCTACCAAGACACCCACCCACCGATTCCTCCGTTTGGAGTGGTGTCGGGCACGACAGGATTGGACTTTAACGGAATGGAACCAGGTCGTCTTCAGCGACGAATCTAGATTCAATTTGACCAGTGATGACAATAGTGTTCCAGTGTGGAGGCTCCGTGGTCAACGCCTCAATCCTGCCTTCGCTTTACAGCGACACACAGTTCCCACAGCTGGTGTGATGGTATGGGGTACCATTGTTTACTATACACGGTCATCCCTAATATTGATCCATGGCACAATGACAGGCAAGCGATACGTCCATGACATCCTTCAGCCACTCATGGCAGGGCTCCCAGGAGCCTCTTTTCAACAAAACAGTGCTCGGCCACGCATAGCACGGATCTCAAGACTACCTCCGCCACATTAACACTCAGGCCTGCTCGACCCCAGATTTGCAACCAATCGAGCGTATCTAGGATCATATGGGGTGACAAGTTGGACAGTCTACGAGAATGGCTGAACTAAAGGCGCGTGCAACGAGATGTCTCAGGACATCATACGGAACTTCTATACCTCAATGCTCGCTCGTATCGCTACAGGTGATCCAACAGAGTACTAAAATTTCCGTTCATGTGTACTTTTTTCTGCAATAAATGATGCTTTTTTCTTTGATTTTCTAATCACTTACTTATATCAAACTAGTACTTACATATGCAAAATTTCGTTTCATTCTGACAACTCTTTCTTGGTGCGCAAATTTTTATGTATGTATCTATTCACTTCAACTAAGCCCCTAGAGAAGTGTTCTCAAAATAGCGGCCCTGTAGCAATCTTACGCAGCCCGCGAGGACATTTTAGTTATGCATTTGCAGCAAATACAGTGTTGCAAAGATTTCAAGATGTTAGTTATTTGAAGTTCGAGTTTATACTATTTTCGTTACCATTAAAAAAGAACTTGAATAAGACGCAGAAAGTCTATAAATAAAGTTAACTAATTTACAATGGAAAATAAATCTTATTTGGAGATTTAAGATTTGCGAATTTTTGTACTAAGAATAATCACTTTCTTTGGGAATGCAGCTATATGTGAATAGCCTTTCTCCGCAGTTAGAAACTGAAGATAAAAATTCCCACTGAAGCTAAGATAAGAAAAAATCCAATTGACCGACGAGTATCTGCAATCCGTGCGTGGTGACTTATCTCACTTGTCTGACAGTAAATACCAGAACAAGCCCACGAAATTCATCTTGGCAAGGAGAGCAAGATTGCGCCTGTCGTTGGCAAGAGCCTTGAGCGCCATACAGGTAAAAGTAAGACTGCGCACAATTCTGCTCCAAATTTTTATGCAGAGCATCCCGGGGGGACGGATCCGAGGGTTTCTCACGCTTCTTTACCTACCACCAACGTCTCGAGAGGACTTTCGGCTCACCATATATTTAGAGTGCCCCCATGCTGTAAAGACGCTATACATTTACAAACATCCGTGCCTTCCCCAGGATTCGAATCCGGGCCTTTCGACACCGCAGTAGACTTCCATAACCACTATACGTCTCGGCGGCTCTGCAATTCCTGATGAAGATTGTTTCTAGTCATTTCTCTCTAACGGTGCTGTTGCCACTCCTATGAAGTTTACTATTTCCTGTTTGCTAATATTTAATTTTTCATAATTTCGATCTATGAATCTGGCAACCAGGTCTGTTTTTAAATTAAGCGATCGGGAATTCCCGTTCTATCTTCGCAGCATTTAAGATACGATACGTAAGTTATTAAATGTTATTCATCTTCGTGATGTACGGATCATTAGATCATTATGTTAAACTCTGTATGTAAATAGCCTCTTTAATCTCTCTATGTTTGTGAAGTGAAATAAATTGGATATTAAACGAAGTCAGAATTTGAATCGAATAGGTGCAAACCTTATCAGAAATGAAATGTCATCGAGTGTCAAGCTATAGTAAGAAATAAAGAAGTGTAAAATTATTTTTATTTCCTCGTCGATGAAAAGCTTAATAAATAAGACAAGGAAACTAGGTTATCATTATTTGTTCTTATATTTTGTCCCACATGGAAAAGTTTCTCAGAAATTCTTAATAATAATTTATAATTTGCTTATTTTTTGTTGAAATTAAATTATTTAATGACTAATTAAACAAGTTATTTGAAAGAAATGAAGTCGAAGAATTTAATATTTAACTGTCAATATATTTAAATTACAAAGTGTAATTAGCAAAAACTTCTTGCTGTACCAGCTTTAGACTTCAGGTGGAAAATAAATATAAATTTGAATTTTTTTTTCAGTTACGATATTTTTATTATTGTTATGATATTATTATTGGTGTTATTATTCTTATCATTGTTGTTGATATTGTTATGTTTGATGAATGTTTAGTGAACAAAATTTAAAATTGTTTAAATTTTTTTTTTCATTTTCTAATAAAACTTTCTATTATGCTCCCCCAAAAAAAGTAAATAAATAAATAAAAAAGAAAAAGGGGAAAATTTTCCGTCAGTTGTTTTCAGATCGTGCATGCTATTTGAGTTTGAGACCACTGCATTGGAATATGTTTCCGTAAAAAAAAAGTGAGAATGAAATGTATCAGTTCATCAAGATGCATACGTCGTTAATGTTCGTCAAAATTTGAACTCCTTAATTAAAGGCGTTTCTAATATTCCAAAACAACAAAGTGGAGGGAAGGGATGGAAACGAATTCCGAAAACAAAAGTGATCGTTTGTCATTCGATGCGCAGAAGGAAGTGAGAAAGAGCAGGTGGAGAATCAGATAAACGAATGACTGGTTTTAAAGAAGCGTAACTGACATTTTTCATACATGACCTGTCTCTTGTTTTTACATCATTTCCTTGAGAATAAAAATTTCACTTTTTGACAGAACCTGATTCGTAAATTTAAGTTATATGAAACAGAAGTTTAAAATCGATCCAAATGTTTTTCAAGTTTGAAAACCAGTCTTGTTACGTCCAAACGTAATCTAGGCCGTGACTTGTGAATAACGCCGCTGTATGGCCCCACTACGACGAAGGTGAAGGTCGCGTTCTGAGAAGGACGTGGCACAACCGCCATTGAGCAGGTCAAATTCGTATACCTGTTATGTGGTGGTGCTGATTATTTTTTCTATTTTTTTCTGCAGGAAAGATCAGCTTTAAACGCCGAAGACCGATAATAATAAAATCAAAGTATTTATTTAAAAAAAAAAAAAAACTACCCAACAGTGTTGCAAACGTTTTTGGACTGTTTTTCACATCTTTTGAGGGTATTACCATACTCATTGAGCGGACTATCATGTTCACTTTATAATGCTCTAAAATTTAGAAGTAGGTTAAGAAGTTTTCTTTAAGTTCCTTAACATACGAAACAACTTTTGTCAGCAGTCTAAAATAGTTAAAACGTAATCATATAGATACTTACAAATAGCATCTGCAATAAATACTATTTCATATCATTAATATTGTAAATATGATACATTTCTGATCCATAAAAATAGGTCAAATACAAAATGTTCAACTACTTGTGTGCATTATCATTTGAGTGGAAAGCAGAATTTAATGGCAATAATGAATTGTTTTCCCCCCAATAAGTTCTTTTTCTTTTTGACTACTTATAAAAACGTGATCATCTTGTAGCACAACGCTAGAGAACTTATTTTTTGGCGTGAAAATTGTCGATAGTCGCAAGGTAGGAATTATATTCACTCAGCACTGAGAAAGAGAATAGATGTAACAGGAATTTGGCATGCGAGTCATTCTCTTATTGTTGGCTGCTAACCCATCTTCGCGTACTTCGTGTGATTTGTTTGACTTATTTCACGCTTACTGATTGTTTCAAATGTTCTCTAGAGTATAAGCTTTTAAATAAAAAGCAAGCTGGACTTTCGATATCGCATTCATCAAGCATTTTAAATGCTATGACTATAAATTGTTAAAATACTTATGCAACATTTTCTCCATCCTTTCCGCATACTTTTGTTGTGCAATTGGAAACATACTCGACACGTATTTGAGAGGTCCAGTGTTCGGGTTTCGGCGAGGACACTGCACATTTTTTTCATGTCTTCTGCTTCAAAATAACCTAATGACTCTACAATTGGCGCCGAACTAAAAGGTGCTGGACGATAATTCGTCACCACCAGGATTAGACGACTGGATCCCCTCATTCCCAGTGGCCCTTTAAAAGGAGGAGTATGAAGGTATTTTCTCAACTTCGTGTTCTATTATTTTGGATATCTGAAATTTCAAAAATCATTCAACAGCTTTCAACAAAGGCAGCAAGCAAATAAGGGCTACGCTTCATCTTCTAAGTGAGATAATTTCTTCATTAAAATGTATATTACCTTCTCCACACCCGAATTCACAGATCAATCTCGAATGATCTCGAGTATTACAGCTTTGATGAGCATCATATGGCATATGAACAATAAGTGAATGACTGATAATGATGGTCAGATACTCTATGAAATAGTGTGAAGAGGAAAGTCTTACCAATTTAACAATCAGCTTTCGGTCTACCGAAAAATCAAACCTTCACATCTTTACAGTTCATTACCGCTTTCCTGTCTATGAAGATTGTTCAATGAGCGGCTTGGTTACATTTGAAACGAATCGAGCTCTAATTACGAAACAAAAACGGCTTCATTAAAAATTCTTCCGTAAAATATTGATGATTCTAGTCTCAAAGAATACCGCAAATGAACTCCTGAAGGTCAGTTAACGGGAAAAAAAAGAAACAAAAGGTTTTGGTTATTAACAGCTTCCAGGTTCTTAACCAGTGGTCTCTGCTACTTTTAATGCTAGTGAATAAAAGGAACAATATCGATTGAAGGAAGGAGTCATTGCCCCGAGTGCGTCATTTTCCAGACTAAGCATTTTCTTAAACTCACGAGATTGTATCTTTAATAACCGACTCATTATCATGCTTTAGGGTAAAGCCAAGAATTAAAAAACTTAGTGACTAGTAATAAAAGGCTGGCCATTTTGGTATGCAGTATATGTTTGTTATCTGGGCATGGTTATGTGAGGTAGAGTGCGAATTTCAAAGAATGCTAATTATTTTAAAATAAATATACAGCAATAAAATTCTAATATAATCCAAAGAAGACGACATTGCTTTCGTCATATATTAGAAAACATGCGCATATGTTCAGAATCTTTAGAGCATTTCTAAAAGTCTACTTTTTATTCTGATTTAATACATGTAAATAAAGATTATCTATAATGTTCCAACAGTTATCAAGATTCTTAGGGAAAAAAACCAAACCGGGGGGAAATATTTTAGAGTATTATAAGCTTCATTTATCTATTGTCTTTTACTAACTTGAATGTTAAGAGTACCTTTATGATTCCATTTTCCATTTTATGAGTCAAGAAAATTATTGCAATAGTATTAAACAACATTTAACATTTACGGTTATTGATATTTTCAAGTGTTAAATGCTCTTAAGTTTTGTATGATTATTTGTAAGTTGGTTTAAGCTGAGAAAAAGCACGTGATTATCATATGACTACTCCAATGACTAATATTATCCAATATAATGCTAATTTAAATAATCGTATAAAATATGATAATATAGTTGTAGTGCAGTTCAGTATAATGATAATAATGCTATCTAATAAAATAATATTATAAGCCATAGTATTAGTCATTCAGATAGTCTTATGATGTTTCAGATAGTCACGTAATATGTTTAATAGTCAAATTATTAGCTTACATTTGTTTTTTTAAACATATGATTATGTATGAAAAATATCTGATTGAAAACACTGATGGAAAATGTTACTTAGATTACAGAGTTATAACTAAAGTAATAACCGACTCAAGTAGGAAAAAGAACTTGCTAATAAAAAAAACTGTAATTTAATTATGTTTTAGTTAAGTGGTTACTTCGGAAACTTTCCTTTAATTTTTTTTGCTGGAAGACGAATACTCCTCAGGCATATGATACTATTAAAGTCTTTAATTGTTTATCCGATTGGAACAAATGCGAATTTAGTTCATTAAAAAATATTATGAGAATGGTATGCATAAAAAATATATGTATTTTGTGTAAGTGTATTCTAAGTATCTGTGCAAGGATGTATGCACAACCAAATATATTAGAATAACTCTGTAAATTATACATAATCAATGCATTTTGGCAGAAAGAAAATTATCAAGATTTAAAATAATATATTAATTTCATTTTATAAAACTTATATAAGGACAAAATTTTTTTAATTTATTTGACTTTAAAAAAGTGTAATAGTAATTAAGATAGAATAACACGTCGAACAACTATTAATTTGAAAGTCAAACGACAAAAATCAGCATTATATTGATTTTTATTGTTAGACTTTTAAATTAATAGTGCAATAGCAGTTTAAAGACACAAAGAATAGATTTTAATATCTTTAAAGATTAACATTTTTTATCTGATTTTGTAGAGACATTAGGTATTTTTTTGAAAGCAGGAGAGATGAAAAATTGAGCAATGCTCTCTCCAGGACTCGAACTATGAATTCTCGAATACGTGCCGAGCGTGCTGACCACTCCACCACGAAGGCATGCCAAGAAGGCGAGAGAAATACCTTATAATTTCACAAATTGGTAAAAAAATCGTTGTAATATCATCGGTGTACATTTTCGCAGAACTACATTTAAAATAGCAGAATTTTTGTACTTTTAGAAGCTACCATTCATTGCTTTTACAGACAGAATGCATTTTAAATTGAATTAATTACAGACTAAGTAAGACATTATAAACTTTCTGTGTACTAGATCGCTACGTGCTAGTTAGACACGATTATTCGTAGTTACTTAGTGTCCACCACATTGAGTAAACAGTTCCAGTCTAATTGACGACATGTGCAAAAAAGTAGCTGTGCCTAACAAGCTGTTACATCATACTAAAACTCTAGTGCAGCTATTTTAAAAGAATACTAGCCAGTAAAGACCAAACGAAGGCTTATAATACGTTAGTATTTACTCTACCATCCTTCAGTAACTAAAATCTTATTTTTGCTTGAAAGTTTTTGTAAAACAACAGCGTGGTTATTCAATCGTCACGTAACCGGAAACTATATTTGTTCAACCTTTATTGAAAGGCCTACTTCATCCCACTCTGAGTAGACAACGCCCTGGTTTTGCACACCTTTCGGGTCTGCATTAGAAAGGCTTAAACAATCCTTGAAGCTTAAACTTGTGAAGAAAGGATGTTTGTGAACCGTTTTACAACCGTTGGTTACAGTATAATCCAAGCGCTTTTATTATTATTTTTTTAATTAAACTAAGTTCTGTTCGAGTTACTTTGAAATGTATTTACATTTGATGTATATGTTGCTAGTTTAAATGATGCCTTTTTTCCCTACGAGCATTTAATTTACGCACATTAATCTCTATTAAACATTTTTATTTGAACCGTGAAACGCTTAGTTAAGAAAAACCTACATTTTCCCAATGCCTATATTATGGTATGGGCAAATTTTGTTCAGGGATCAGAGTTCTTATTATAGATAGAATGTGCGTTCTGAAGGAGACAGCAAGAGAAGTACTAGCGTATGTTTCCGTAAAACGAAATGATTCTCTGTTAATACGGAGACATTATTGAGAAAAAAAATTAAGTTTGTTTCCTGAAATACTGATGTCAGTAGTTGTGACATGAAATGCTTAATATGCAGCCAACTCTCCATTATTCGGGCAGATTAATTTCACGCTGTCTAGAAAAAGCTCGTTTATTGCAAAACAATGGAAAAATTAATATTCCATTAGTATTACAAAAATTAGTGTTTGTTTTACACCGATTCAAATCTTGGGTGTAAAATAAACTGTCTGCCGGAATTTTTTTTAAAGGGAAGGAAGTGTAACAGGAGTGATAGTAGATGATTTTATAATATTTGGAAGTTGTATTTATTCCACAGCAGTATGCAACTTAATTATACATGACGCGGAATGTATAAATATCGTTCTATAAAAAAGAAAACTCTAATCCGTTTTTTACGTGAGTTTAAATCCAATGATGATATTCAAGCACTTTTGTAAATAGTGTTCTTTAATTCCATTTTTATTCTTAAGAATGTTTATTTCCTGGTCCCTTACTGTGTGAATGCATATTCGTACAATCTATACGTAAAAATTTTAAGTCAACTTTTTTATAGGCTTGCTGAAGACGTTTTCTTATTTTCAGTACTCACAGTATAACATAAAAATAGCTGCAAAATATTATTAAGAAATAGAGAAAAAATGACTTTTTAAATTAATTCATTACAATTTTATTCAGTAGTGAACTTTTATAATAGAATTACAACACGCAAAAAGTAACATTATGGAAAATATACATCACGAAGCTCAAATGTTGCTAGCATGAACTTTCTGGTCTTGCCGATCATGATCAGCTAGCTTGACCCTATGAAAGTTATTGGCATCAGTCATTTCTTATTGGAAGATTAAACTGTTTTTAAAAAGTTTATTTACGTCTAATATCTTACGAGATCTTAAGGCTCGTACAGCCTTAAAAAGTTGGAGAGTGATAAGTCCTCTTATTCCCGATACTCAAAGACGCAAACGCAGTCGCGGCTTTCCGTCTGTCTTCGGGGCATGATTGCCTTGCCGCCAACCTGCACCGAATAGACATTTCAAACGATCCTATTTGCCTACTCTGTAATAATGGAGAAGAAATGGACAGGGACCATCTGCTTCGATGTGGAGCTCTTCGTGGTCTTACAGAGAAGTTGAGACACTGGGAGGCAAGAGCTCTCCTTAGGCAATGATTTCGGTCTTTTTGTTCATAATTTTATTGTTTGTGATCTCTGTTTATAAGATTTTAGTTCTTTGCAACTTTTTGCCTAGCTATTGGAAATAAAAATAAAGTTTGAAAAAGAAAAAAATTACAGACTACAATTGGCCAGTGTTTAAGTTCGTTTTAAAATATTTGTAAGATAGGGACCAAACTAGGCTGTTGAGATCTCCCATAGAGGACGTAGTAGTACCCCTCAACTGTGGGAGAAAAGTTTCGGTTTGGACGAGAGTTGGCATGGGTTTTGAGAATGTAGTGGGATGGGTTGTGTAACGTATATTTGCTATATAACTGTACTATGTAATATAATGTATATAATTAAATGTGTTTATTTAAAATGTGGAGCAATTTTGAAGTAGATTTGCTAAAATGATTGGATGAACAAAAACACATGTCAACGACACGGTACAGGATTGTTCTAAACAGGGATGGCTGGTCCGCTTAATACTAGCTTATTTGATTTCCCTTTTTCCTTTTCCAGCTATAACCCTGTCTGTCTAATACTTTTAAGCTGAGACTGCAATCTGCTATTTGATTTTTATCGTAGGTTCGAAGGGCCTTTCCGATCAATTCGAAGAAACATTATCCTAAGCAGCTGTTATTTAAGAGTATCGTCGACAGATAATACCCCGATTACCATCAGCGAATCATAACCTTCAGGCAGTATTGTCGTTTAAAGATCGACTGCACCTTCATTCACATTCTTTAGGCTCTTAAATACTTAATACCATAATTTTATAGATTAGAAAACATTTAATGTAATCTTATGGTGTGATCTTATGTTTAGATGTGATGCGAGTTCAATCTTTGGAATAATATATTGATACAAGGCGAATCCTCAGGAAGTATTTTATCCAGTATTCAATATTCCCTATTTTTAAACATTTCAAGGACTTATTTCATGACTTTATTATTAGTGGCGTATAAACGAATTTTTTTTTTCAGAACATGATAGGGTAAATTTACGCTGCTATTCTGTTTGAATATTTTCAACATATTTTTAAATAGCAAAGCGTTAGTTCTTTCTCAAGGACTCAGCCGGATTTTAATTAAAATTAATACTTCAGCAAGACAAATTAAATAAAAAAGAAGTATTTTTTATTCTCAGATTTTTCTTTGTTAATGAAAAATCTTTATTAACTAAAATTCTCATATCATGTTAAGAATGTTATGCTCTTCACGAAATGAAATCGAGTCTCGAAAGTAAAATGAGAATCTGTTTCTAATCTATCAGTCATAAAGTTTCTTATTTAAATTGCAAAATATCATAGTACATCGCTTAGCAATATAAAAAAGTGAACCGATTAAAAATAATAGCATGCTGGGACAATGTAATAGCTTAATGTACAGAACGAAAACTTCAGGCACAGAAGACAATCCAGCAGTCTTATGAAAACCCCTATCTAATTTATAAAAAAACGACTGACATAGAAGAGGCCACCTTATCCCGCAGCACCGCTATGACAGTAGAAGTTTGGTTTCCTAGTTTGATTACCAAAGCAAATGAAAATTCTACTTGCATAGCGTGCCCTGGAATAGAAGTGTCCATTTTTTCCTACAGAAATTGCTTTTTGCAAACTTTTTTTTTAAGTAACTGATCTTCCTAAGCTCCCGTATGCCAGGGAACCCTTATGAAATCTTTTGTCTTTTCGATCAATAGCCTACTCATATAAAAGTGGTGGAATCTTTATGAGTAAGCACCTTTATGAAAGGGTCCCGAAAAAAAAAATACTCGCGTATAAGATGGCCTAACTAATATGAGGCTGAAATGCTGAAAGTGGTAATACAATTGCTATAATAAAATGGTCTAAATATTGTGCCTTGAAGCAAAATTCATATGTAGTTTTGACAATAATAGATCTCAGAAGAAGTATGATGCCAAATATTATACAAGGGTACTGAGGAACAAATTATCAGTAACACAAAACTTTAAGAAAAGTGATGTATACATTTTTATTCACTTATGTTTTTTGTACACACAGTTTATCGAAAACCATTAGAACTGTCGCTCATGCTTGGATGTGCAAGTTAATTCCTCATATGTTAAACATCCCTACTCTTTCTTGAGGATTCAGCTTTTCAATGGAATCTAATATAAATCTCTCGATACGATTCTTAAAGGACCTTTAATTTTATAACCATACAAACTGCAATAGCATCTTTCCATAAAATTAAATAAGCTAGCCACTTTATTGCTGTTTTGATGTCACTAAAGGAAAATTTCCTGTTCAATTTAATCATTAGCTTGATTTCTACTAAAGAAAATTACTATTTTTTGCTAAATATTTAATTCTCAGACGATCTTCGATGATTTCTGTCTGTTTAATAAAGTTTCATCAGCAGTTCTGAGCATCTCAGTCATAGGATTATAAAAAAATAACTAAGATTCAAAAAGGGTTAGGATATTAACTATGTATGAAGCATAGTGTCATAAAATGTTAGGATAACGTTTTCCGTTCCCTTAGCAGCAGAATGATCCAGGGAGTTTCTCCATGTCTCTATCGTATAGTCCTTCCGCCGAAGGAAATCACATCGCACTTTTGAGCAATTGTGCAAAATATCTTAAACAGGCGATGCTAGACTGACTAGACGAGGTTCTTCCTGGAGCTTGAATATTATTGCAATGGATATATTCCTTTGGAACCAAGTGGAAATGCACGCTAAGTGAAAAGACAGCAAATTGAGCCTCGTTACATCCCTGAGAAACAATTTCTTTAACCCCCAGGAAAGAAAAGTTAATTCCCAATTAAACTGGAACAAAGAACAATGAAAGACAATGCATATGTGCATAAGTAAAAGAAAAAAAAAGCTGCTCATCTCTGTTCCCTCGAGCAAAGTTATTAAAAGCAAACAAAAATCCGATTTAGCGTGGGAGGAGGTTACGATTGCAGATATTGTGGAGATATGATTATAGTATAGTGTTTCGTTCTGTCTCATTTAATGCGTACACAAACTGCGTTCTTTTTTTCACTTTATGAGTGGCTTTAACACGTAGAAAAGTATATTTTCAGTTTGGTTTTAACCGTAAATGAGGTCATTAGCGATAACTGTTTGTTCGATGTGTAATTGAATAGTGTGTTTTTTAAAACAATGTTAAATCCCTGAGCATTGATTTTTTGTAAAATCAAAAAAAAAAAAAAAAAAAAAACTTTCCCTTGAGTCCAGTTCTGAATCAAATGTGATTTTGCAAGCATCAGGGACCGGTGCCATCCTCTTTTATCGCAAAATGTGTTTTATGTTTCCTAGCACTAAGCGATGCCTTTCTGAGCAGTTTGATATTTTGAGTCAAAATAAGCGAAGTTTGGGCTCCCGCTGTCGAAATAGAACACTGAATCAAAAGCCAGATGTTAAAATTGAAATGCATGAAGTTTATGTTTATTGAAAAACAACTTTTAAGAGTTAAGTTCGTTTTTTTTTGTGTGTGTGTGTTTCTTTTTAAAAGACTTCTAAGTAAAATGTTAAAATGAATTGGCAATAATAACAAAGCCTGAATTTAGTAATCTTCCTTATTTATTTATTATTATCCTAAATTTAGGGCATTATTCTAAATTAGGTTACAGCTTAAACTGATACTTTGAAACTGACTGACACTAAATATTTTAATCAGTTTGAATGACTCTAAATATTTTCAAATACTGCGGAAATTAATCGCAGAAATGTTTAATTTAATTTTAAATTTAGGTTAAACTAAAACTCACGTTATAAACATTTGGGAAAAATTTCTAAGAATTTTAGTATCATTTTATAATATTTTTAACATTAGTTCTTTGGGGATAAAAAAAAAAACCTGAAAAATTCGCTACGCCTTTATGGAGTTTTGCAATACGGATCTTCGGATTGCTAACCGCTGTACAACAGAGACAAATAGAGGAATGTTTCCAATTCCTTGTGCGATTAATATTGACTTTAGCAAATAATTTTAAAGAAGTTGACAGGCATATTTCTCCCTCAACGTATAAAATATTCAGAATATCTTCATCAAATTTCATCGCTAAAATAAATCGACTGTTAGTTGCAATGCCTCGTTTCAAAGTAAATAAAACTCTGTCTGAAGAAGATAGCTAATATTATTTTGATTATTTTTTCTAATTCTATTTCATACCGGTTGAACTTTATAATACTTGTATGGATGCAAAGTAAATTTTGTATGGTAATACAAAATAAATTGTAGTGATGGGTTAAATATTAATTACGTTATCATTAGTTCAAAACCTGTAGCACGAAAAGGAAATTATAAATTTCTGTTTACCTACGTTAATCTTAATTAAATAATTCTGTTAGACCTTTCAATTTTGGTTGCTAAAATATAATTGTAATAGTTTTAATAATTCATACACTACATAATACTGACAGTTAAAAACAGCATTATTTAGATTTTCTAGAAGCATAATTTAAAAATTAGAGAATCTCACTATATACTGGCATATCAAATGCAGTTCTCTTTCGCACGCAGTAAACGAGAGATCATATATATAAACTCTCTACTTAATGGCAAACTGACTTTACTACATTTAGTAGTAAATTTAACACATCTACAACAAACTTGATAATTTTTCCTGCAAAATACAATAGCATTTCTCTTTACAATGTATAAAACAATAACGCGTCCAGCTTTTTTTATGCCTTATTTATGTCATGGAAAAAATATCAATTCGAAATAAAGCAACATTACATCAAATATCAATAAAAATTTACTAATTTTAGTTCTGTTTATTTTTTGTATTTGTGAACAAACAGTACAGCCAAAAGGCTTTATTAATAGTTAAAATCTTCAAATCAAATGCAAAACTAAATAAATAAAGGAAGAAATACAATGAAACTAAACTAAACAACAAAGGCCCCTAAAATGGCAAGAAAAAAGCAAATACATTTTGCATCTTTGTTATGTTATTTTCGTTCATAATTGCTTAATTTTTGTCTGAATTTTATATCCAAATAACAATGCATTATTATTGTCTGGGTTAGCAGGAAAATTAAAAATAATATGTAATACTGCTTATATGCGACTTCCTCTACCTACACACAGTGAAACAAACACCAGTAACAGCAGAATGCAATCAGTTTGAAGCCAGTGAAGAGAATCGTTACAGTTTGATCAGGAAGTATAACGGGAAAAGACGGAGAGAATTATTTCACAAAATATTCTATTAGAAGTGTTGTAAGGAGAAATTCAGATGATAAATTACTGTTATTAACTAGAATATTAGTAATCCGTGTGGGGTCTTCAATTAAATTTTGATAACGTTTAATGTACTATACAGTATATTGATAGTTTTGCCGAAGAAGAAGCCACTTCCCAGCACAGCTGCAATTTACTGCGTAAACAAGTATCTTTGCTTGTTAGAAAAGCAACAAATAAACAAATTTAACGCTGATGTCAGGTGCATCAACAACAAGCACTTCATCGTTGTTATGCCAAAACAACGGAACGTGGTTTTTAATTTTTTTCGATGTTTTACCGTAAATAGAATGAGGGATACGCATATGAATAGTTGCACAGATACCATGTGTCATAAGATCCTGTTAGAAAGAGTGCACTGTTCTTTGCAGTGATAAAATTATGTTTCAAAAATTTATTAATGTCGCCGAATTGCGTTGCCCCGCGCACTGGATTCGTAGAAAGCTGGTCACTTTATAAAAGGACACTGAAAATAAATAAATTTTAAGTTAAGAAAGAATAATCTTTATTTAACGAATTTAAGAAAGAGTAATTACAGTAAAACAGAAGAGAAACATGCCAAAACGAAACATAAAATTAGCAAAGCAACAACCTTGTGTTTGGCGTAGATTTGACCAATAACTCAATAAATTTCGAGGGCAAATATGTACAGGCCCCTCTTCATCTATCTTGCAAATATCTTTGCTTCTGATGAAGCGGGACCTTAATCTGTTGCAATCGAAATCGATTATTTATTGACTGTATCTATTCCAAACACAAGACTGTTGCTTTGCTAATTTTAATTATAGTAAGTTGGGTTAAAATCTTCATACATGAAGCATTTAAGATACATATGTAAAGACTTCATAAATTAATTTGATACATTTTTACCTTTCATTATTTTATGAGTCACAGCATACATGTTCGAGTGAAAACCGTACATGTAAACGTATAAAACTGTGATTACTTTAAAAATAAAGCCTGAAAATTTTCAGAAATCGGAAATTTATTTAATGTTAAAGCTAATTATTAAAATTCCTGAGCGCTCATTTTCATATAGGATGAAAGGTTTGTTTTATAATGATGTTATGAAATAAATCGCATGTCTTAATTTTTATCGGCTCATATCGGAAGTGTTAGAGATAATGTATTCTTTCACATGAAAGCGAAAACTCATAACATTTAAAATGAAAATAATGATATTGTTCTAAATTTTTATGTAGACAAATTGTTTTCACTTTTTTAAGCACCACTCTCAAATAATGTATAGTAGAGCTAAATTCTTACGTCCTTTTAGATGAATGTTTCTTTTAGTGTGCGCATGAATTTAAATAATTCTGATAATAACTGGTTCTAGAAATAAACAATAACTTTGCCGTCTATTATTAACTTCTTTTGTTTAAAATTCATCTGTATTACAGATAATTAAAAATCCGATAAAAGTCACTTTTTGAAATGGGATGAACTGATGATTAACGTCTTGACTTATTCGTTAAATTATGTGTTATTAATAGTGTATGACTAAGAGGAAAAAAAAACATTGCAATTATTTCTATGTATAAATCAGTCTCTTCTGTATCAAATAAGCAATATATGAGAAAGTTTCATTAATTAGAAAAATGCATTTTAATGCGTTTTAATGTCTATTAATTACATATATTATTAAAAATTGAATAAGAGTTAAGATTTTTGTACCTTTTATATCGCTTAATTCGTTAAGTAATTACAGGTGGATGAATTTCGAATCATAAATTAAAAATATTACATGTAGCTGAATGATAACACACTGAAAATTTGTTGTGCGTCAGGCGCATGGAAGATTGACATCTCATGTTTCAGGAAATGCGTGGCAACACTTGCTAAATCAAGTAAATGATCTAGCCATGATTAAGTAACAGAATATAACGGTTAACAAATTTTGGACTTTTCTTTTATGTAAGAATAAAACGTACTAAATATTTAAAAAAAATCTAACCTGTCACTTAACCGAAATATCATTCATTCTAATTATTTCTCTGATTACCTTAACTAAATACCTTAAAAATCATGTTTAAATATAAACTAAGAGTAATTGAAAAAATTTCTTCTCACACCTTTAAAAAACACGTTTATTTCGGATCTACGCAAGGCGATTACGAATGGAATGCCTACAGCTCAAAGAAAATTTATGAAGTAGTTTTTGCTTATCATATTTAGCAATGGGAATATTTAAGTAAAGCACGTTTCTGCAGATAATAAGAATTCCACGCGACGCGGATTTGCCAGATACAGCAAACTGTAGAAAAAGCACGTTTTTATCAATAGGTACTGAATTTTTGAGACTGTGAAACTTTAAAAACAGCGAAGGAGCTTCAGCTTTGCACGTTAAGTTTTATAGCTTGCATTAAAATAAGCAGTAGCTTACGACTTAATTTTAGGCAAAATTCAAGTTTAGATCGGAGTCATTATTATAGAAAAGTAGGTAAAAATGAACTTTGAGTACCTTTAATTGTTGAAGAAAACGGACCTATGCCAAAAATGTCTTGAAATACATTAAACTATACACTGTAATAATGTTGACGTCAATCAAGAGCTGAATTCAGTTAAATTTTAAAACTGATATGCTTCTTTTCGCATTTCTGACAATTTCTAGCTTTATTTTTATTACTTATGATAGAGAGGCAAGTTTTTAGAATACCATTTTATGCACTTGAGGGTACATCATGACCACAAGCTGTTACGAAATTTAGTATTTGTCAAAACTGATAAAGTCTTTGAATGCGTATCTTAAAATTTTGGATTTATCAATGGAAAATGAATAAAAATTTAATTTATTTTGTTAAATATTGAGAACAATTTTTAAATAAGATATAATGTATAGCAATGGCCGGAATATAAGGCAGTGTTTTAATCTTCTGAAAACTATATACATCCTAAACGTTCACAGAAGAATATATAAAGAATGCATGATTTTTTTATTAGAAATAAGTGTATTTATATAGTTTAAAATTTTAAATTTTATGGAAGAGGAGTTACAGAGGATGCAGTGTTAGAAACAGCTTCCTCGCATCGTAACTAAAAAAGCAAGTGAAAAGCATTTCTTGAATGTACTTTTTGTCCTTGAGGGGTTGAAGCTTTCATGTTCTCTGTTTTTTTTACCGTGTTCATATAACTGTTACTGAATAAACATGAAATATATCTAATGCTATATGATTTGCTTACATTAAATGCTTGCTTTAAATTTGCCTAGAAATAAGAAAAATTATTTCTAGCTAATTTTATATGAAAATATTAGCTTTTAGAATAAAAAAACTTCTTTTTTTATAACTTAAAAAAATTCCTTTTGTAAAACTTTAATGACGTAGAGTTTTTTTTTTAATTTGTGTTAATGGAATTGAATGCAAAATGACTGTATTGCAAAGATACCTATAAACTTTCTCGAATTATCAAGGTCATATTCTTGACAATATTTTGCAAATATTTCGCACTCATATTATATTTTTTTAAATAAGCGAAACGTTGATATGTTATTTAGTTTTAATTCATTACTTGAAAAAACGCTTTCACAGTTTGTAAGGTTTTATATTCATAGGGTTCATTAATCTAGTTAGTTGTCTTATTATTGTGGTTTAGCTTCTATTGACTTATCGACTATCTTATTATTTTGGACTATTACTTCTACTGTCGTTAATTTCCTCTAAAATACAAATTAGTTAAACATAATTGGCGTGAAGTTTTTCCGTCATTCTGTCAGCAGTTGTAATACAGAATTCGTCATTCTGTTGCAAAGTCGATTTGTCGGCTAAGCTTTTGCTAGCCCGATCGCTTCGCGAACACTTTTTGAAACTGTGAAAAACTGAGGAATCAGCGTGCTAATTGGTTAAACATGTTAATTTTCTACTTCGCATTCCATTTAATATGACTGTGCATTCTGCTTACCCGTACATTCTGTTTTTGTTACACTCTGATATGCATAACCTTCATTCGTGCAAATAAACAGTTTTATTTTAACCTTTTACTTTGGTTGTGATACTTTTAGTTCGAAGGCAGATGAGTCCAAAAGACATTCTGAAATACGAAAATCAGAGGTCTGTGCTTTACGGTCATCTTAAGATTTCACTGGACAAATTTCAATAGACATGACTTTTTCACGCTTGTCGGTATAACTAACATCTATAGTCTGGCAGTCAAAATGAATTACTGCAAACAATTATCATTTTCTTCACGTTGTCAATAATTAAGGAGTTTACTTTCTAGTAATTCAGTATAAAACACTGAATTCCTAAAGTATCTAAATATACCTTACCAAAGAAGATTTTAGCTTTATATAGTTTTGACAATAAATTATTGCGTTAACTATATAAACTGAAAAATCACTTACTTTACTTGCTGGCTGGAGCTGGTAAAATCCAGAAGCATGACTGACAAAAGGCAGAATGCAGGCAGGCACTTATTATAAATTCTTCTCTGAATCCTTCTGCAGAAATTTCTGTTGAAATTTCAATTCAACATTCCGAGCCGGATACAGAGAGCGAGAGATCTGTATTTACGAGAAAAACACGAGTTGTTTTTCTCCTTTCCAAGAATAAAAGAAGAGAACCGCCCACTGATCGGAGTTGGAAGTTTGGTCTAAACTCGGACGGTGTCCGGCAGCGTGCGTGGAGAGAACAAGAGGAGGAAGGACATCGACCCAAACGGAGTGCGCTCCGAGAAGAAACTGAAAACGACGCTCGGCAAGGCTGCCAGGTGAGGAATCAAGGTCGTGACGTCACCGAAGAACATCGTGCTTTTGTTGTTGAAAGAATGAGGTGGCACGCGAGGCTGTCGTCCCCCGCCATTTTGAGCCACTTCAAGGTCGTCAGAAAAGACGGAGTTTCCATCCCATCGCAAGAGTGGACATGCCAGTTGGAGGATGCTTCAGCTTTCAAACCCTTATAATTTTTTTTTTTTTTTTAAATTTCGCAGTCACTTTTAACTTGTCACTTAAGCCTCCTCCAGGAATTTTTAGATCTAAATACTATTTTTAGAGTGATGCTTCTAAAAGTGGGAAAAGTATTAATTTATTTCAGTTATAGTTATTATTGATTAACAAATAAAAATTTAGCTAACAACAAATTAAAATCAAAAGGGCAAAAATTAAATTTTACGTGTTTACTTTTACAAATGAGGATTCATTTATATAAATAAATCTTCGTATATTATACGTACATTAAAGTTTTACACCAGGGCTTGGTTACCGAGGCCCACAATACCTAGACCAAAGCAGCTCGAAAATGCTCCTGCTCTTTCTCATAATCCAGTTTTTTTTAATAAAAGAAAGGAAAGAATATATTTCGGGCCCATGAAAAAATGCTATACTAGAACCCTCAACTGCGTTAACGAAACCTTGCATTATAGTAAGTATTTAAATGGATCTACTTTTTATGCTTTATCTTAAGCAGTGCGGTCCTTGGGATTTATGCCGAACAAATCAACAATATGATGCACCGATTCAGTTTAAACCAGTGATTTCCAACTTATATCGATTCCTATTAAAAGAACAATTTTCTTCATCTACCCCCCTTGTATAGCGGTTCTCAAACTTTTCTGTTTCATGCACCCCTCTCACCACTGCTAGATTATCATTCCCCCCTTCCTTTACAAACTAAAAAAATACATGAACATTTATTTAAATTAAAATTAGATTTATTTAAATTCAGAATGCTGATAAATACGGAAACTTGACTGAAAGTTTTTTTTCTTGTATTCATAAACTAAAACTAAATATTTATTAGGTGTTCCCTGAAATTATGAAATTCCTTTCCAGGGAAGAATTTTCCCCTGGTTGAAAACCCTTGATCTGTAGAATAAAGCTTAAAACATAATCTTAACCCAAATAATTGCACATAAATAACTTAAAGATGACAATCAAACTAAGAATATGAGCAAAACTTTTGAAAAAAAATGATTTATTAGATGTATGCTTTATTATTTTTAATTTAACAAATATAAACACGTTTTCAATAACAAAATCACAGATTAATTACACATAAGTTCGATTTTAATTAATATTATGGCTGCGCTTGACGTATTCAAGCAAATTATTTGATATTAGGTACAATATTGCTTTACTTAATCCTTAAATCCCATCCTTTAAAAATATTCGACATGTTTCTTGTTTCCTCTAGTGAATTATTGATCCAATTCTTCTAGGTAAGAAGAGAGAAGAAATTAGTAATTTTTTCGCGAACAACTTTTAATTTGGGATACTTCTTTTTGATAACTTTTAAATTCCAATACGTAGAGTACACACATGTTTTGAATAAGACTTGAGCTTGAATATCCTCCTTCAATGCAATCAACTCTTCTTCTTGTGTCATAATATCAGAATTAAAGTGTTTCCATGAAGCCATGTTGACGCAGTCAAATTTTTGCCGTCTTGGAAATGAGCATTGAATCCTTTTAAATTCTGCAAGCAACTCAAAAATCAATGAAATCTTCATTATGCCCGTGCATATTAGGCTATCGATCCCTTGATCATCACTGATTCTCTTTCACATTTCATCTACTTCCGTGTACTCAATGTTGACCCCACTGGAAACCCTTGTTTAAATAGTTTCAGGATTGATAAAGCAAAAGTTTTTGTTTCCTTAAAGTGTAAAATATTTTAGAATTATTCTAACCCGAATTTTTAATTTACCGTACATTTATGGAATTTAGTTTTACTTATATAAAACGTATAGAATGGTATATGCAACTTAAACTATTCGACTTCCAGTTACAGGATGGTGAAAAGACGACACATATACGACCATCATAAATCATTCTTCGAATCATTTTCCGAAGTAGCAAAATACAATAGTTATGATATGCGCAGCGCTTACGAGCAAGGAGTGTGACTGGAAAATATAGGATGCCAAAATTTCTATCGAAAATTATATTATGAAAACAGAAACAAATCCTCATATCATTCTGAAGAGCAGTATTACAACCAATTAATCAGTAAGTGTTGATGCTCTAGTGTTTTTCGTTACCTATCTTGAGCTTTACCCCAGTTATGAAACTGATGATTTTGTTTCCTGTAGCATTCTTAACACTCAGCAATAAATATAAGTTCAATACTTGAAAAATCATTTGCAACCCTATGTGCTTTTAACTCTCTAAAGTTTTTCATCTTCTGCAGAATACTTAATTAATTATGTGAGCTATTCAACTCTTTATAACAAAACAAATCGCATTAAATGACTTAAGTTATTGTAAATCCTCTGAGTACGTTAAATTAGGCTAAGCTACAACCAAATTACATCGGTTGATCGGGACATAATTCCATTGTAAATAGAGCGACATCTGTAATACACAATAAAAAAGTTTTTTCCATGTTGCATAATGTTCTTTATTTTAATTTTTCATATTTAGTCTACTGGATTTTGAGCTTGACTTGATTATTTTTTATTCAAATTTAGTTCATCTTTTCGTATGTAGAACTGAACAGAGCAATCATTCATTTTAATCATATGCTATTCAATTGGAACCACTCCCGTGATCACTGTGTTAACCTTACACATTGATGAATGGGAACTATCAAACAGATGAGGGCGTTTTTTTATTAAACTGCTATCAAAAATGAGTGAAAACTTCTGAAGATGCAGGATAATCAATTAATTTTTTTCACGTTTAGTTAATTAAGCACAAGTTTCTGGATCGAATAAGTTAGTATATGTTTTAGAGATCACATAGCTTGTAAAATATTTGCAAATTTTCTTTATAGATTAAAAGCAAAGGATTATCGCAGCAACATACTTGATCTCTATGTAATTAAAATATTAATAATATTAAAGAATTATGTGCGGGTTTTTTTTTAATATTTGTATTTATTTCTGCTTCTAGCATACACGTATATAAACATTTTCTTAAAGGCCTTGGAAATTTTACTGCTAGGAGTCCCTGACTGGCTTATTCCGCCACTGCTGGTAAATTTCTACAATTTTTAGTATTTTCATATAGCTGGCTAGATTCATTCGTAGAACTGATTTTTTAGGAGATTATTTAAATCCCTGGTATTAACCAAAGTTTTAACCAGAGACCAGAAAAGTTTTTAATGAATCTCTTCAGTGCTATTATAATAATGCGCATGCATTGAAGAGAGACTTCCCTTTAGAGAAGAGACAGTAGGTTGCTAGTGCTAGATATGGCACATAAGGAGAGTGAGTGAGAATTGTACGCTTTCTTTTGCTAGAAATTGCATACCGAGAAAGAAACCGTGTGATCCCGTACTGTAACGATCTGATGTAATTAAAATTATTGTCAATTTTTTTACCCCAAAGGAACGTTAGTCCGAATGGGCTATTTATTAGTCTCGAAATGGGATTTTGATGACGGATTTGGATTTTAAAAAAGGACAATGTAGTCCTCCAGTCGAACATGTGCCGATGGAAGTCCGAATTTAAAGTTGCAAATTTTATATTTCATATGTTCTAAACCTCTAATAAAATTTTCGCAAACTCAGGGATATGAAAGGGACCACTAGCAACACTGTACGGTTTAAAACATCTTTATCTTCAGCGTGCAAAACTGTATATTGGAAATTCTAAAGATATGCTGTTTTTAAATATTTTGTGATTTTATTATTCAACTGAATTTTATACGGCGCAAATGAAAAGAACGTGATATTTAATAAATAAAGTTAACGCGAAACATTAGTGATTAAAACACACACACACACAAAAAAAAAAAGGTTTTCGAGCCATCTTATTAAAAAAGACTAAATATTGATATAATAAATTGGAAAAAGACTGAAAAAATTTTTAAAAAATGTATGCCAGCGCTCAACACTTCATCAGAAATTCTAAGCACATGTTGCTTTTAAAATTTTTGCAATTTCGTTGTTGAATTGTATATGACGTAACTACGAAGAAGATGATGCTTAATAATAAAGCTAAAATGACGAAAAGAAATGTGTTAGAAGGAGTGAGTGCAACAGCAGACCGGTAGACTGCGCGCTCAGCGAGAGCGTAGAAAAACCTTAACAAACCCTTTAGGGAGACCGTTAAAGTTTGAGCCCTTTCAAATTTGTCTTTTACTTTTTTTGTAGCGGAGAGGTGTTTATATTATTTATTTATATGAGCAAGTTCAGTTATTGTGTTGTCCAGTAAAACATGAAAAGGTTAAAAATGAGAGTTTATGCATGGTGAAAATAATTTAGTTTTTAATTTAATTTTGTATATACATTGTTTATTGCGTCTGCATGTGCGTGGGGTCTGGGAAACTTGATTCGCCTTTTCAAGTATGAAAGATATCACAGAGTTTAGTTCAGTTTTTACATTGAAATGTTTATGAGGAAATCGTGTAAAGAAACTTTTCTGATGATTTTATAAACTACATCTTTTAAACAGGGATTGAGTAAATGATTTCTTGGTAATATTCATTCTCTATAAAATAATTTTCCAGATTACTGTCATAAATATTGCATCATATTTAGTTATTATCTTAAATAAAGCTGTAACTTCCACTACAATTATTGTCCTTTTAAAGCGCACATTCGGATGAAGCTTCTTTAATTTGATTGTAATACAGGTTCCTTTTAAGCATGCTGTTATTCGTCGAATATCAGACAGTTTGTTTCATTGAAAGAACATTTTCATAGTTTTCCATATGTCTTACAAAATTTTCCAGAGTTGTTACGAATTTTGTACACAGAGAGATAATTTTAGTGAGATTATATGCGAAATTGTATTTTTCTGAGTAATGTAGTATGAAAAGCTGAGAGAAGCGATGCGGAAAAATAAGAATACAGGGGCAAGTCTATTTAACATAGAGTAAATGGCTATCTCGCTCATTTGGGAGATATCGCCAAGCTGGAACGCTTTTGGAGACTAAATTTTATCTCCAAATTTGGCAAGAAATCACCAAAAGCCACCAAACTTGGCGACCATTTGGATACAGTCCCTGAATAATTGTATGGATATTGTGATTGAATAATTGTAGCTGTTGCTCTATATAACTGTAACAGAATTCGGCCCTCATATGGCTTCTAGTAATTTCGAGAATCAGGTAATACTCGAAATATCTGGCGGCCGGGTGAAAGCTATATAAGATCGGAGACAGCATCTAAGTTGCTGTTAATTGTCAGTTCGGCGTAAGTTCGGAATACTGAGATACGTTCAGATTAGCTTAGCTGTTTAGATGCGCTTTGCATTGAATTGTGTTTAACAATCTTAGCATCTCGAAAGGTAACTACTGATTGTACTTTAGGATACTGTGAAGAGTTATACGACTAGTTTTCTATAAAGTTCCAGAACTGTCAATAGTTTCTTTTGGTAAAATAAATTTTATTAAGCTATCATCAGTTCTGTATGCATTCACTCTATTACGCACGCAACATTATTTAAAGAGAAAGTACCTAAAGGATGAAATAGATCGCTAGAAATATAGATTTTAATGCGAGCCTGTAATTCTCAATATTTTCCTCATAGGTTCTCTGAGTTATCATATGTTTGCTTATGGCCGAAAAAATTTAATTTCTTCGCCTAGGTTTTGCAAAAATGAATAATACTTGCTGTCCCAAAAGTGATGCTGCGGGTTTTTAATTTAGATGAAACCCATGAATTTTTCTTTTATATTAGCATTTGGCAATATATATTTACGACAAGAAAAGTGTTAATTGAACTACATTTCAAATATCAAGTGTAGGGTTGAATCAAGACTACGCCTGCAATCTGGATAATGCCTGCAATCTCGCTACAAACATTATACGGCGAGCCAATAACACTTTCTAGCCCAAATGTTATTGCAAAATTCTGCTATATTAATTCAGGAATTACAAGCACGTTGAATAATTCCCTTTTCTATTACAATTTTAATCTTCTGAATACTAAACTTTGAGTATTAATGCTAATCATTAGGATAATAATTTTTTAGTTATTATTGTTTTTTCCAGCCCTCCTATCCAATATATTTCATTTAGGTTCCTTTCTGTTGCAATAAGTCGATATCGAATCTATTTAAAATTGAAGATCTTCCAAGTAAAATGCAAATATGACTTATGTTGAAACAACCTTGTATTTAGCTTACGTTTACTAAAAACACTCAATCGATTTCGAGGGCAGCTGCAGGTCCCTCCTCATCAGGAGAACAAATATCTAGAAAGGGAAAGCAACCTCAATAACGGCTTTTTTATACCCTCCGGTAGAACCATGCGCGAGAAGGCAACGCCTTCTATCGGCGAAAATAATAATCAAGAATTATGTTAATAGAATTTTAAAAGCGCTAGGAAGGACTTAAAATCATTCGCTAAATATGCTAAATCTTTGTGAATATGAAAAGCCTCAAGAAAATCCAATTCACCGACGGAAGAAGCTTTTTGGATAATTTTTGCAGATCTAAAGTCAAAATTATGATTAAAATTTCCAACTATGATACGCTATTGCAGACTCGTTAATTTCGCCCTTTCGGACATAAGATTCATGTTCCTTGATACGAAACTTTAACGCTCCTTTTGTTTGGCCAATATATCTCAAGCCACAGTGACACGATATACTATAAATTCCCCAAGAATTAAAGTCAGAAACGCAATCTTTTAGAGTCGAATCGTGAATTTTATTGATAGGGGAGAAACTGACCTGAAAATTGAATTTGTGAAGAATCCGTGCAACTTTATAACTAACAGAAGGATAAAATGGAAGCACGACAAGGTCATTAATATTATTTCTAACAGTGGAATGTCTTCTATGATGGGAATCTGAAAACTTTTTAACAGCTTTATCAATGATCACGGGAGAAAATCCTCGGTCAATAGCAACTGCTTTTAAATAATTAAGTTCATTGGTAAGCAAGGATTCTGTGGAGCAAAATTTGAGCGCGCGAAATACATAATAGTAAAAGGCAGCCATTTTTTGCTTAACAGGACTTAGCATGGGGTGGTAAACAAACTGCTAAGGGTTTACGATACACAGTGGTGCTAAAATCAATTTCATTGCGGATTATAAGAATATCAAGGAAGGGGAGGGAATTGTTGGATTCAATTTCAAGAGTGAATTGGATGGCTAGATCAGTTGAATTTATAATAGATAAAATCTCGGATAAATCATTTTTATTACCATCAAAAAGTGCGAAAGTGTCATCTACATAACGAATTCAGAGACGAAAAGATAGTTTATCAAATAGTTTTACCTCAAAATAGTGCATATAAATGTCAGCAACTACAGGACGGAGAGAATTACCCATAGCTAATCCTTCAATTTGACGATAAGATTCATTTTTGAAAATAAAGTGGGTTTGACTCAGAGTGATTTTAATAAGCGAAACCAACCATTCAATTTCAGTATGTGTGAAATGGAATTCCCTAAGCCTAGTTTCAAGACATATCAGTGCTCTTTCGACTGGAACATTAGGAAACAGTGATTTGACATCAAATGAAACCATAATGGATCGCAGTGGAGAAATAATTCTTCTGAAGTAATTCTTCTGAAATAAGAATTCATCTTATATCTTCTTCTAACAATTTTTCTGCAGTCATTAATAAAATTAAAGGTATCGATGACTTCAGAAGAATTTTTTACAGTGTGAATATTGTTAGCAAGTAAAGGAGAAAATCTGGAAACTAAATATTTCGCCATAGGATATGATGCTGTACCTATGTTGGAAACAATTTGTCGAAAAGGAATACCAGTTTTGTGGACTTTTGGGAGCGCGTAAAGCCTAGCACAGTTAGCAATAGGTGGAATAAGTGATTTCTTCAACTGTGTTGGGAGTATATGAGAAGATTTAATAGTTGCTTTAACTTTTATGAGGTCCGAAGTTCAAGGATCTTTAGGGATCAAGCAGTATGGACCTTCACTTATCAGTTTAGAGACTCCAGCAATACATGTGTGTTTGTCTATAACAACGATCTGTCCGCCCTTATCAGCTTTAGAAATAATAATATTAGTAGTAGAATGAATTTCACGTAAGGTCGCCCTTTCCTTTTTGATAAGATTCAAACGAAAAGATTTGTTGTTTAAATTAACGTTATGAGTAATTAGGTGGCGGATTGTATCCTTCTGCGTTTCTGAAATTTTGGAGAATTTAAAAGCTTTTTCAATAGGGGCGATGATTTGAGGTTTAACTGAAGGTTTAGAAGTCTTTGAAAAGTTGAAGTTATATTTTAATGCTTTTAACTGATCCTCCGAAAGATTTTTGTTGGAGATATTAACGATGGGGTTAGCGTTTACAGTAGGAAGATTAACTAGATGGGTGGGACTAACCGACTGGTGTGTGAGCTTGAGGAATTTAGAAATAAGCACATTTTTAAGCCGTTGACAAACGGTATCGGTTCTTCGCGCGTGGTTCTACCAGAGGGTATAAAAAGCCGTTATTGAGGTTGCTTTCCCTTTCTAGATATTTTGTTCTCCTAATGAGGAGGGACCTGTAGCTTCCCTCGAAATCGATTGAGTGTTTTTAGTAAATGTACGCCAAATACAAGGTTGTTTTAGCGAATTTGAATGTCACATTGGCGTTTTCTCTTCTATTCTAAGGACTTACGTTATTTCGAAAGTTCGTGGTCGAATAAAGATGCCATATACATATATGCACGTGTAAAAATATGAAATATGAAAGACAGTCATTAATAAAATTATTAATTTAATTCGCATATAGAACTTTAAATTCCTAATTTCAATCTAAAACAAACCCCTTCGCATCTGCATAGTCCAGCAGTACTCCGTATTGCAAAAACTCTTACCGAATCGTCATTCAGGGTTAAAACAAGAAATCCAAGTTTACAAATACTACTGCAACTAACTACGCATCCTCTTTTGTCGCCTACACTTGCTTACAAAATGAAGTGTTTTCACTAAACTGTACTTTTCTATTACTTAAAAGGTAATTAGTATATATAGAAATTGTGAAGCGCTTATATCCCCCTCAGTGTTGCATAAATCAAGGACATATCCTAAGATATTAATAAATTATGTGCTGAACTCGGCGCGTTAGTCTGCAACTCCATCTAAAAAACATCTTCGAACTATCTTCAGTGGGGCATTTTATTTGTGTATGAGTCATATCTCTCTATAGCATAGCTAAAAAGTGAATTGCTTTCATCATCCGCAAAAACTACAACTTCACACACATATATATAAGTTTCCAATATGTTTGAAATCCCATTTCAGAATTTAAAATTTTCAGTTTAATTCTGATGTCAAAACGGTTGGATAAGACAGTAGTATACACGTTTATCGTTTCGGGAAATGGTAGCTAATTTCTCTCATCTTGAATTTTGTTCTTTTTCAAACGGTAAAAGTGATCGCCCGTAACAGATACATTTGATCCTTGTCCTTAGACACTGATATTAAGGTGTCCATATTTCAAACAATTTTTTGGCTTGTTCATATTTTCAAAACTCCACAACTCTATAAAATTCGCTAAAACAGAAATCGGCATGTAAATCAAATATATATTTCTCAGTTTTCTAAACAGAAATTATACCCACTCATGGGCATCTAATAACATATTTTTCCAATATAAACAAGTGAATAAATAATCCTTGAAACCAGCATTTTAAAAAATGTGTTTTACGATTTAAAAATGTGCTATACAGCAAAAGCAAAAATATGTCGCAGTTATGTTCGTGTTTGGCTGACGAGAAAGTATTACATTTGAGCTACTTTTACTGCATAATTTGTGCTCTAAAATGTTTCTGCAATTACAGTCTTGCAAACGTATCTTCTTAAAAGCTCCAGGAAACGATGCACAAACGGCTAAGATAGATCAAGGTTTTAATACACTGGACAAAGGTCTTATGGACTGGGCCTTAATGAATCAAGACCTTACGGAGTGGGGAGATCCCGCCGTTACGAAAAAGTATATTACTGTTTAAGAGCTTTTTGCACTTTTTGATCATGGGTTGGATCACTTAGATTATGGTAAAGCACATGAGAAATTTCTGCCTAACCGGTGTGGCGTCTTCGGTTTTTTTCAAGGGAATTTTGAGACTTTTTAAGGAAAAGTTACATCTTATGTTTTCACAAGTCCTTCCGTACAACATAACACACAGGGTAAATGACGAAACCTCCATGCAGCCAACTTGTTTCGTGGAGATTTAGACTCGGTTTGAACAACCACTATTCAGTCACTTTTACCGGCCGGTCACTGATGAGCTGTATTTTTCAAGAATACAATAACAAGGGTCTTCCTAGTGTAATTATGATTTATTAAGATTAAAGCCATGTAATTTCTCTCCTCGGTTGCAAGGAAACTCTGTTTGTCCTAGAATCGCAGAACTTTTCCCCTTAGAATGAATTCATTTTTAAGAGTTTCGCGTTTTGCGCAAAAGTGTCAATTTAATTTGAAAACAGTGATCTGAATAGTCTGTTTTACTGTAAGATTTTATCGATATCCTTAGATTTGTTTTTGATGCAGGTAGTAGAGTTCAAGTAGAATAGTTCATGCTGTCTAAGGCGATCACTTTAACGGAAGCCCAGAATAATCTGGAGTCGACCGATATAAAATTTTTAAAATGCACATTTTTTTAATTTGCTATTACTTACAAGCCCAATCGATTATTTGGATTAATTTTAATAAACGGTTTGTTTCATTCTCACTTCATTCACAAAGTCCTCAATTTCAGGTGATTATACGGCCAAAATGTCTCTTCAGCCGCCAAATCCGCCATATCTGCATAACTCATATCTCTTTATTACGAATATATATTGAAGGTTAAAATGTAAGAACGTTGTTTCCTCCAGATTTGAAATTTGTACCAATTTAGTTTAAATCTCTGTAGATGCACTATGCATCTAGAATTCAATTTTATTGAATGTGCAATGCATCGAAAATACACTAGAAACAGAAACAATCCAATTATCAAAAACTCTTTTATGTAGCACATAAGCAGCTAAACAAATGTAAGCGGAAATTTCTCATGAAGTTGAAACTTTTACTTATATAAAACCACCGAGCTTGGCATTTTATGCTGTGCATTTTAGTCCTACCAACTTACATTACCTATCCTCATTACTTACCCAGAAATGGTTTTAACATCGTAAAATTTTTAAAACCTTTATCTGGCAACACTAAACTTCTTCACGTGGAACGATTAAATCTGCCGAGCTTCACGGCTCGGGGAATACAATTTTATGAACAGCTAACGTAACTTCATTCGTAATTTTAACGGAGAGGTAGTATTCTGATCATGCATGCAAATTTTTTTAACAGATTGCATAAGAATTTGACTTCCACTTTTATCTTCGTTTTTTCGCATTCATGTGGATTTGTGGAAGAAAGTACTTATAAGAATGCCGTAAAAGACGTAAAATTTATGATCCATGAATAAACTTACACAGACTGCAAGAAGAAATGATTATTGTTCTTATTTGCTAAAGGCATCTCTTGAGAAGTCCGATTTTCGCGACTTTATTTTGAGAAATTTCCTTCTATTCCGTTTACACAAAAGATCCACGTTTAGAGTTTTTCTTTTTCGAACTGAGAGATCAGAAAAGTTTTTTTTTACTTTTGCGAATAACTAAATAAACAAATAAATAAATGAAATTCAATCAGAGTTTTAGATTTTAGTGTAACACTTCATACATTTTACATTACTAGTTTAACAGTAGTTAAAAATTCCTAAAAATTTTTTGAATATAAAAATTAAAACCCTTTTTAAAAACTGTACTTTATCTGTAAGTTCTGAATCGAATTTAATGTTTAAAATAATTTTAATTTAAAAAATACTTGCTAGTTTAAAAAATAATTCTCTAGCAATTCTAGAAATGTAAAAATTATAAAATTAAAAAAAAAAACTTTTCAAAATAGTAGTGCCAAATGACAAGCAGGAGAGAGAACTAGCCATCACGTTTTATTATTATTATTATTTGATCCCACTGATGGACTCTTCTAGTTAAACGTTGCGAGATGGCTAAATGACCTATAATCTATTTGTTTCACCACGAATGTTACCCAGAGTGCACCAGAAAGGAAGACCGACGTTAGACTCGCAAGAATGGGAGAAAGACAATAACATACATCCGTGCCTTCTACGGGATTGGAATTCGGAGAACGTTCTGTGGCAACCGCCTCTCACTGCACCGAACAACAAGGCACTACAAATCATCTCATCCTAAATTATAGCCTAATGAAAACTGAATTTATAGAAGAAAAGATTTAAATATTCAAGATGTGGCTCCGTATTTATTTCAATGGACTTCTTGCTCATGAAACCTGCAATATTTTAGCAGCAGGACACTAAATCTGCTTACTGTAAGTAATAAATATGTTAGAGAAGGTTGCCTTCGACGTGTTTAAAAAGCAAAATATAAGTTGAAAAATGCGCAATTTGTAAATTTCCGTTTACAGCTTAAACTTCAAAGGGAAGTTTATCATTTAATAAATAAAAATAGTATCTAGTATTGCGACTTATAAAACAAATCTTTAACAGCAAATAAAATTAAAATCAGAATGAATTTCAATTCTATAAATTTCAGCCTTAATTTTTGCTTTTGTTATTCTTTTAATACAAACCAATATCAATCAATAAAGAGAGATTATTATAAAACACATTACTTTTGAAAACGATTACAACCTTTTTGATTAAAATATGGGAGCGAAATACATACCACATGATAACAATTCGTACATTACACATTTTCTCAACAGATTTCATTTTTCGTGCGGACGATAACGTATACATAAATTAAGGTTTAATTTTCTCGTTATATAGTGGCGAAAATATGTCTTATTTTTTATACTCATAAACAAGTCATGCTTATAAAATATTATTAATAAGTGCATAGCGAATATGTTTTTATCCATTTAAAATTAGAGAAAAACACAGTTTGTTTGGGGTAGATTCTGAATAAAAACTATTGATTTCGAGAATGATCAGGTACAGGTCTCTCTTTTTCGGAAAGGAGAAAAAATAGCAAAAATGATTTTACTCCTGAAGAACATGGATTTGTTTCTGATCTGCCCAGAAATCCATCCATTTTTATTCAACAGCTATGCCATATTAAGGTCTCTTTTTTCAGTAGGTTTAAATTTTATATCGGTTTGCTTGATTCCAATTTAATATTTTTCATTGGTTTACATAATAATAATGACGATTATGTTATAAAACAGGGTCTCGAAACTACGGATATCGTGCCGTATCTGGCTTGCGAGAACTTTCTGTTTATAAAACATGTTTAAACATTATGCACTTGTTTCTAAATTTATTATGAATAAAATACCATTGCACTCTATTAAAATTTTGACATTGTACTTTTTACGAGAATAAAGATTTCATGTATTATCTTTATGTACTTTCACAGTAATATTCTAGGTTTGTTCGTAGAAATTTTCAGCAGCGATTTTGTTTTTTTCGTTCTATATATCTTAAAATTTAAATTTTTAGAGATGTTCCTTTTGTCACAAAACCTGCCCAAAATATGAAATGCCTGTGAGTGAAAGTTTGCATCTGATCAAAATGTAAGTAAATATCGTTGATAAATTGTTACAATTGAGAGGTAAATCCAGTTAAAAGTAAAGTTATACTGCAAATCGAGGAAATCTCTTATTTTCTGGGCAAGAATATTTTTTGTAAATGTTTAAACTGTTTTAAAAAAAGCATAGGTGAAACTACATGAAATCTAATACAGTTCTCTTAGTGATATAGACCCAATCGCAAAAATCTCGCTCTTGCTAATTGGAAACAATATTTCAGTTTTTTTATACATTGCTTAAAAAATGATTTTTAGCTGTAAAAATTCCCTTAAGGCAGGGTATAGCAGAATGCTTTGAACTGTATGAAAGAAAAGTGCTCGAGTCCAAGCATTGGAGCATGCCATCGTATTTGAAGTCATCCATGTCACCCTCAGCAGATGAAAAGCCGCAACCTTCATGCCGCAAACAAACATAGAAGCTGCGGTCATTAATGATTTGCCTGCTCTGGCGGATTCAAAGGATCCTTACACTTCAGTTTAACATATCACTAAACGCTTCAGGTATCGAAGGCGATACCTGATGGCAGTACAGATTACAACTAGTACCGTACTGCATTTAATTGGCTTGCTTTAGATCACTGATAAATAATGCACTGTTAATAGTTTGGAATTCGGACGAAACATCATTTTCTGTGTGGACCCCCAGTGCTTTCGCATTTTGTTAGAAATGCATTTTGGAACAGGCATTTTCCCTTAGGAACAGGGTTTTGCATTTTGGAGCAAGATCTTGCAAAGATTCTGGAAAAGGATTTTCTTCGCGAAAAAACACCTCTTTAAAGTTTCAGAAAATTAGACAGAGAGTGGAAAACTTAAAAGGATAAAATGGTTAAAACTTCAAAGTAAAATAAAAAAAATATTAGATAAGAATAATGAAGAAATAAATTAATCATGTCTTGTGCTTAAATAATAATAATGGCCGACAAATAACAAAGATTTAACCTTCCACAAATAATTAATTTATTAGCTGTTTTCCTTAGAAAGGCATCCCTATCTTAGCCTTAAGTCCTCATGTTCTTTGGCATAATCAGTTAAACAAATAATTCCGTAATTGTACACTCTTAGTAGTCATATGTCATTTTGTAAAATCAGTTTTCCGATATTCACGATCTTGTGCTTATCTGTTTTGGTGACCAAACATGTCTTCGGTTGCAAAAGTTGGCAATTGAACTCATGTGATTATCGCAGACTTGTTACAATCAGCCCGCGATCTCGTTTTTGAGGAGTCAATGGGCATGCAAATAAGTTCAAATACTTTTTCCTGCGGCAGAACTCATTTTGTGACCTAAAAAAACCGCGCTCCATCAGTCTTCTTTCGATTGGTACCTGTCGAAAAAGTTATCAATTTTTCTTAAAAGAAAACCTGGCATGATGCAGTACCTGGCTCGTTCGAAAGATATTATGCTTAAAAGTCAGATCGAAAATGATTTTCTTCAGGTGTAGCAGAATCGAAGTTCCGCTCTATGAGGGATTGTTTGCTGCAAGAGAAGTGAAATGATTTGGAGAAGAATCTTTGAAACCATTATTTATTAGTGCATATAATTGTTCATTCATCTTTTGTTTTCGCGTTGATAATTGCTGCCTCTACTCTTTGTATTAACGTAGAAAGTAACAACTTTATTTGGTTTCAGGATGAACAGTGCTATTGCCTTTTGCAGTATGTTAAGTCTCACTCTTAAAAATGAGTCCGGGGAATAAGATTATAAGTAGGATAGCAATTTAATGGCTGGAATAAGTGGTAAAATTCGTGGAGTAGTAGCAGTGTAAACAATGAAAACTTAAGTTAATAATATAATAGCCGTAAATGAACATTTTGTGGCGTAGGAATTAAAGAAATATTTTCGCAAAAATGTCAGTCTTTTTCTTCAAATTAACATTTTGAAGAAAAAGATGCCGGCCAGAAGTGGAATAGTACAAATAACTAGTATGTAAAGAAACAGAAGTTATGTTACACATTCTTCAGTTCAAGTTTATGTTTTTGAACCAATAAAATTCTGGAAACGTTTCAACCCCTAAATTTAGATCTGAATATCGTTATCGGAAAACAACTTTTACTTGATTCCAAATATTCAACAAATCTCAATCCAATTCAAAGTTCAGTTTCCTTATATAAAGTTTTGAATGCATAATTTTATAAGGTATTTCTCCCGCCTTCTTAGCATGCCTTCGTGGTGTAGTGGTACGCACGCTTGGCGCGTGTTTGAGAGGTCCACGGCTCGAGTCCCGGCGAGGACATTGCTCATTTTTTACGTCTTCCAGCTTCAAAATACCTAATGTCTCTACAATTTTTCTATAAGATTTTGTAAAGCTTTTAACAGAAAATGACATAAAAACTATTTAAGGATTAAAAAAATCTAACAGTTATAATAACAATTAAAAAATAATAGGGAAAATATCAGAAATTCGCAAAAAATCTGATATTCCCGAACTCATTGATAAAAGTCTTTAAAAATCGCTATCATAGAAATTTGTGACGCGATGAAGGGTTGTCCTGATTATATGTGCCACATACTGTTGTTCGATTTAAAATTGAATTAGGATAAGAGATATATGTAGTAACATTCCATGTTAAGAGTTTCAGCACTGTTTACATATTTCCAGTAGAGGGGAAAACGTTGAGAGAAGAAATAAAGAAATATTGATGTTACGGTAAAATATTTTGAGCTGGCAAAAACTTGAAGGACAAAGCATAATGATATAATTGCTAAAAATAGTTCTGCTATTTTTGGATATCATTCATTCATGTTTATCTATTCAAAAAGGAAATCGGTACAAAAAAATTCTTATGATATAATTGTATCACAAAATATACTCTCGCGAAGACTTTTTCACTTTTTTAATAAGAGAAGACTTAATAATTCAAGACATAGCTGCGCTTTTTTATTTCCTTGTAGAATGTAAGGAAGTACTGTAATTTCGAAAAATTAAAGGCCCCATATTTGAAAGGAAATATCCATTTCGATCGTTCTCGAATCTATTTTGACTATTTTATTGTATGACGTCTATACGTGAGGACGGAATAAAAAACTCTTTTTTTCTAAAACGGGTTGTAGAACGATTTAAAATCAATTCAAAGTTGGTTTTTTTGTGACGTCTTTACCTAGATCATACGTATGTATCTCGTATAACGATTATCCTAAAAACACTGAAATTTTGTATATGGGACTGCTATAACCCGAGCTTTATTTTCGCAATCGTTGGTCAAAGATTAATAATACTTTCAATTACAGAAGCGTTTTAAGTGACGAAAATGTTTTGGCAATGTCATATTAAAAAAAAACTTAATTTGATAGATTATTTAAATAAAAATGATTCGAAAAAACAAGTTTAAATGAAGTGCAGCAAAAAGTGTATGTAATTTGGTAGCCCTTTTATTTAAAATCATCTATTGTCTGTTTTTGTAGTAGTTGTTTGCATTAACTACAGTTTCAAACAAGGGAAGTTGAAGAGAAAAGCAAAGAATTATTATAAAACTAATCCTGAATCAAAAATTAGGGAAAATAAATAAAAAAATTGCAGTTCTATTGGCTACTTTGTTTTTTAATGAATGATAAGAAATTAATCACAGTTTTAGAATGCAATTGAAATTTAGTTTGGGAAATATTATTTACCCCGTTTGGCGCTTATCATTTATGCCATATCGTATGGGTGGAATGTTACATTTAAGGAATCTAATAAACACATCTAGGAGGTCGTTAGAAGGCACAATTTTCTTTCGACGGAGGGCTAATTTCTTTTTGCCATCACTTTTCTGCATTCTATAGACTAAGAAGTATAAATTTAAAAACAAAGAACTTTTTGAAGTTACACAATTTTAGATAAATACCCTAAAAATAAAAAATGATTTTTTTCTTTCATAATAATTGCAGTCATATGCAGTTGAAATTAAAATCGGCGGGCATCCATAGACGAATTGTATTAGGACAATAAAAATTTAACTGAATAAATAGAAATAATTGTAGAGAAATTTCTACTTAAATTTCTGCTTGATAGTTTTGATTTAAAATCCGCCACTTTACGGCCTCTTAATATTGCATTTAATCCTATATGACCATGATTGTTAAGATACCTAAAAATAATTTCGTACTTTTTATGAGATCTTTTTTATATTTTGCATTAAATTTTTGATGTTTTCGCTTTCGGTAGCTTTTTTTTTTTTTTTAAGAAAACTTTCAGTAAATTAAAAATTTTTTTGACAATTTTGCATGTAAACCATTATATGCCATTTTCAGGATAGGTATATGCAAATATACTGAGATCACTTCTTTTTATTCTAAAATAGTTATTAACTTTTAAATGAGGAAAAAAACAAAATCAGCAAAAAAGAACTGACAGTACTGTTTTGGGGTTGTACTGATTCAGTCTTAGTTCACCCCAGAATTTCAGTTAAGGTTTTATAATTGTTCGTTTTCACTTAAAACTGCGGTGTTGATTTTTAAATAGCTATATTGCACCACTTCCTTTATAGCAATATCACAAAATAATATTTTCATTATTAACTATATTTGATTTAATATAGTGATCTTTGAACTGTGTTCCCCGGAATCTTGGGTACCAAACTATGCAGCTGAAGACAAAGGTTCGATTCAAATCATTTAAACTACTTATGCAACTTCTATGGATTCTTGTTTACTTTAATATCTCCAACAAAACCCTTCAGCAAGCCGAAAGCAAAATTTGTAAGAATTTTTTAATACTACAAATCTAACCATGTAAAATAATGATTGAATAATACTTTTTATTTCTTTTGTCATTTTTATCTAAAGAAATATGAAGGAAATCTGCTTTTGAGTAAAATTGTAAGGAAATGATGATTTGCTTTTTTTATGAGACACAATCAATATTAATGCATTTTCAATACTTTTTAAACATTTATTTTTTTAAAGATTGTATGGGTTACCACTAAATAAAAAGTTATATTTTAGGATTCCATAAACTAGATTCATAGTTTTTAGGGTTAAGTCGATAAAATCTGAAAATTTCAACTTAACACTTACCATGAGGAAAGTTGTTTTATCCGTGTGCAAAGAAAAAGTATTAAAAAACTGACTTTTATAGAATGAAATATGATGAAATGTGTCTAGAAGTAAATGTGAGATTTCGTACAGTTAAATACATTTGATTTTAGATGATAACTGCATTTAGAAAATATTAAAATATGAGAAGTAAATGAGCACCTTCGCTCTACATATACATACACACACAGGCATGTAAAAAAACTTGTCTGCCTTTCAGTGATATTTATTTATTTATTTTTTGTTTTAATCGATTCCTATTAATATCAGCCTTTATCAATGCATGTTCTACCGAGTCTTACTTTTTTGAATTCGTATTATTTACAAACATACGTAAAATAGAGCAGCGCAGTTTAAATCCGATGATTATCGTAGAATTGGAAGGATGGAAGGAAAACACTTCAGTGTAAATTCAAAATTAGAAAAAAACTCAACCTTAGATTGGCGTAGACTTCGAATAAAATTCTAGTACTTTCTAGAACAATCTGATATAGATCCCTCTATTTCGGCAAATTATTTGGAACAAGTAGTTTTTAAAATATTAGCTCTCAAAATTTTCCTCTCCTCAGTGTTAATTGAATTTGGCCTATATTTATTAATATCTCTTTTTTATTAAACTTACTTGATTCCTTCTTTGAGAATTCGACAATTAGGTTCATTCCAAATAAAATTCACCCATTTTTTATGATTTATTTTTTAAATAATTTTTATATATTTTTTGAAAACATTTTTGAAGTATAATCTATGAAAGTTTTAGCATCATCTTAAAGTAGATGTATTTCTAGGCACACCTGCCAAAAATTCGAGTTTTTCATTCAAAATTTTCTAAGCTATACATGAATTTACATACTCGAGCAATATGAAATTTGAGATCTTTTTTTTGAGAGATTATAATACCAAATGTGGTTTATGGATTTTGTTACAGTGAATTACCACAGCTATTTTTAACCTTAAATTTCAAATAAATTTTTACGGAAAATTAATTATATGGAATTTTTCTCCTCAATGATGCGTAATAAATATTTATTAATACTATATTGAAAGCTACTTTCTTTTAATAGATGATTTTGTTCAGATTTTTTAAATTTAAAAAAAAATTTCTTTCTCTTTTTCTTTTTTTAAAAATATTTGTAACAGTAAAATTTTACATCTGCCGTGTTATCGTCTGCTAGTTTACTTTAACTTCATTTAAATCGAATTGTCTAAAACTGAGAACTTTCCTTTGATGTTTATTTTCACAATGTCTGTAAGCAAACAGAACTTTGGAATAGTTCTGGGATTTTTCCAATCTGGAAAATCTTTTAGGCAATTAGCCGAAATTATAAAATTATGTTCTTTAATATGGAAATTATTAGTCTTAAAAACTCTAAATAATATGATCTAGATTGTTTGCACCCGATAAAAGAATCGGGCCACTCGGTGGTATAGAATAAGGGCTGCTAGGGTGTTTTATTTCTTTATAATTTGGCAAAAATCTTTTATTTCAAATATTTATCCTTTGGACTTTGCTTTAAACTTTATTTATAGTTAAAATGTCCAGAAAATATAAAGCTATCTTCTGCTGAAACGCGTTTGATGCAACTGATATTTTAAAACATTTGGCAAGTATGCAAAATTTATGGAAGTGTAGCAATCGGAAAATCTTAATTTCTTGTTTTAGCATTGAAAACAAATGTAGAAGGAAATTTGGCGAGAGAAAGCAAAACTTTGAAGGAGAATCTATTTTAAGGAAGTTGGATGCTCAAAGAGAAATATAGAATATGAAAAAAATTGGTATATTATTTAAGAAAAAGTCGATTTTATGCCGAAATACCTATGTTAGGACAATGCTATATATAAATCTAATATATATCCTAAGTCGCGTTATCGAGACATGAAGAAGGCAATTTGAATTTCGTCAATTCGCCCAGTAGAATGCGAGAAATAGAATGGCCCCATTTTTTTTTTTTGCGCAGTATACTTACGTACGTACGTATGTACAAATGTCAAGAAAAAAGTGATCTCTTCTGAATCCATTTTAAATACATATTACAATTTGCTTTGGCAAAAATAGTCCTTTATTCTTCCGTACATACATATGTTACCCAAAAACATCGTTCAAAATAGATTCGGAAGCGGTCGAAATGAATATTTTCGTTGAAATATGATACCCGAAATTTTTTGCGATTACTATACTTCCTTTACTTCATACAAGGAAGTAAAAAATATAAAAATATTGAAATATTTCGAGAAATACGATTTGAGACCAAGCGATTTATATGAGTATTAAACTTGTTTCCAGGATCATATACATATTATGATTTTAGCTGTAAAATGTCTCTTAAATTCTTTAATCCCTGTGTTATCTTTTGTCAAAAGTCTTTAAATTGAAAATGTGTCAAAATTTTATTACTAATTAAATTACTTAACCTAATATCGATGATATGTGGAAAGAAAAGTTACTTTGTCCATTCATTTTAACTTATTATTGTATTATTTTCAAGCTTAAAACCTGAAATTACTATAATTATTTGTGTTTATATCAATAGTCTTCATCATTTGTTAAAATCTGGAACTTTCCGAGCTGCCAATAAGCAAGCAATAATACTCGCAAAATAGCAATTTTTTACTTACTTGCTTTCTTTCCTTTGCGTTTTTATTGACGGCATTTGAGTGTAAATACGATATTTTTCAATATCTGTATTATTTCCAAATTTCTATCATATTGTTGTTAAATCTAACATGAATGATCGTTTGGAGAAAAATCAAAGGATCTAGAAAATTATTGTTAGTCTTCCTTTTTTTTTCCTTCCTTTCATACAACTGGAGACATTATACATAAAATGCGGAAAAGTTTGCAGGTTAATGTTCTCTCACGCAAAATTTCTAGACCTTCGTGCGTAAGTTGCCTCACAATTTTGGCAGGTTTTTTTAATATGTTATAAATTTTATTACTTTTCCTTTCGTTTTACATTTTCGACATTTATTGTTTAATATTTTTGCTATTCATTATTTTTCGAAAGTAATTAATGACATGCAGATATTTATAAACTGTCAGGTTCCGTATTTTCTATTTTAAAGTTTCGTGAAACATGGAAGAAATAATAACAATTTTTAGAACACATAATATTTTCTCTTTTTCGTACCTCGCAGGAAACTCTTGTAATAAAGCTATTAAATTATTGGAAGAAGTAAGATCATAAACCTAGCAATAAAATACTAGAAAAAAAGCAATTTATTGGTAGCAATAAAGCTATTTTTACATTAAAAAGAATAAAATCATAGACCTGTCTATAGAGACTTTAAGTGAGTGCATTGCGACTTCCTTTTATAGCTGAATAAAATACGTAATATTTGACATTATTAAGAGATATTTAGAATTAGTTGCCACTATGTGTTTTGGCTAAATATTGCTAAATTATGATTCAGTGCTTAACAAATTTCTTAACTTTAAATACCAATAAGGAATGAAACTCTGCCCTTGAATCATGATTAAATAATTGCCGGTTTCTTAGCTCCAGACAGATTCTCGTACTTATCATTTATTCAGTAAAAATTATAGGGAAAATAGTAATTCTTTTATTTTCAAAACACTGTAATGGATTGATTCGCGGACTCCGTTTCAGGTTTGCTGATATACTCAGTAATACATTCAAAATAAATAAATAAATAAAAAGAGGGGGTAGAAAACGAAAAATCTGAAAGAGCTCAGATTTTAACGGTTGTCCAAAAGGGCTTGTTAAGGTTTTTCTACTCTCCCGCTGAGCTCGTAGTCTACCAGTAACTTTTTTTTTTGGGGGGGGGGGGTGGGTTTTTTTTTAAGCATAATTTTCTTCCCCCTTACGCCATATACAATAGTTTATTATTAAGCATAATTTTCTTCCCACTTACGCCATATACAATTCAACAGCAAAATTTAAAAAAATAATGGCAGCATCTGTTTAGAATTCCTGATTAATTTCACAATTAAGGAGCATTCTACTAACAAGATATTTCAGTTCATCGCATGTATCTTCTATATGGTTCATTCACAAATAATTCAAGTTTTATTCGGTATTCAGAAGAAACAGTATATTAAATTATCCTGCGGTACATGTGATTGACAAAAGCGACGACTAGTAATGCATCTGGAATCCATTAAAAAAGCCATTGCCAAATTTGTTAAATTTCGTGACCTATTTGTACTAGTTTATGCTACCACCGTTTTAAATGAAAGTTTTCAGAAAGGTTATGCTGTTAACTATTCTTCGATAGAGTTATTAAATGCTACTCCAGCTATGGAGAAACGTTTTATTCGTTTAAATGATTTATTTCGTATCTTACGTATTATTAAGTAGAACTTTGAGAATTTAATTCAATATTTATCCAACTCTCTAATTATCCGGACTGAAATTCCAATCATTCAAAATTCTAGTTATCTGGAACCGCTCGCTCTCTTTGGAACGCCGTTTAAAATTAAGCTTATTCTGTTAAAGAATTTTAGTGCGTTTTAAAGTATTTAGATAATATAGAACAGTGGTTATGAACTTTTTTTGCCCCATGCACCCCTTTCATCATTACTAGACGATCATTTTGCCATCCCTCTTTTCCAAAACTCGAAAAGTACATATACATATTTAAAAGTAAATTATTTTTTATGTATTTTATAAATTAAACAGGAAAAAGTACAGAAAATATTGATAAATACTAAAACCTGAATAATACATCTATATATATGTATACATATATATATGTAATTTAAAATGATAACCTTAACAGGTAAATAAAAGACTGACTTCCTCTCCCTGAAAATATGAAATTTCTCCCTTGGTTGAGGACCTCCGATGTAGAAAGATGAATCTGCAGAGAAAATATTTTTAAAATGTTAGCATATTAATCTAAATAGATGCATGTAATATTTTTGTTGAATTAAAAAGCGTATCACACGGTCTCATTTATTTAGTCGCATATCATCTCCATGCCATTAATACGTCCCCTTATCGTTTGGAAACAGATTAATTATAAATATAATAGTTGAAAATCAATTGTATGCTGTACATAGAATATTTTTACTGTATGTGTTTCATGCTCGCTCTCGAAGTATAAACAGACCTCATATTTAGCTGACGAATGGAAAGATTTGGGGCTGGATTTCCAGCAAATTTCACATTTTCTCCTCCCAAAAATAATCTGACGTTTCTTTAACTGTGTAGTTAACTCTATGTTCTTTAACTGTGTTTCTTTGACTCTATTGTTTCTTTTTACTTCGTGAATTACTACTTAATTTAAGGCAGACTCAGTATCGAAGTACATGTTGTTTATTCTCTCTGCATTCAAGAAACTTTTATTTTAACAACGTTCCGTTAACCTGCAATCAGTTACTTTCTATTAGTTTTTGAATGTCGCAATATTTTGCTTGTATGTTGCGGATTTTTTATCGTTTAGATATGCTTTGCTTTCTCTGAGTTGTAAGAAATTGAATTTTTACCCATGTGTAACGTGAATATGAGTAGTTTCCCTTAAAATTCTCCACAACGGCATTCTTTCTCTTAGGCAGATAGCCCTCATACGCCTATTTCCCGTAACCTAAATCCTAATCCTAGTCCTAAAACATTCTTTCCTTGCGTGCCCTTGTGATGTAGTGACGAGCTCATCCAGCTAAGAACTGAAAAAACAGTGCTTTAGTTCCTAGCGATTTCTCACATTTCTCCCTGCGAAAAAATAGAATAATTTCTACAATGGCGCGCCAACGAAAAAGTGTGCAGACAATAATTTACTGCAGGGGAAAAATTCTTCAGTCGAAAACGAATTAAGCAAGTAAAAATTCGAGAAACTTTCACTACCTAGGATTTATATTAAAATTTCATGTAAATTCTTCTGGTGAGGACTCATATTGACATTTCGAAGAGATGACGTCAGAAATGGAATAGTAAGACAAATAATTAGCATTTAGCGGAATATGTATCATAGTATTAATTATTTAATTGAAATTTATATTTATGAACAAGCAAACTCTGAAAAGTATTCAGCACCTTTTCTTTAAAGGTTAATATTATCATTTTACTAGGGATTTTTTCATGCATTATATCATACACAGAGAAAGAAAGATTTTCTTCAATTAAATAGCACATGTTTTCCTTAAAAAGAAAAAAATTCTTAGACAGCGAAATTGTTTTACTGGCATCAACAGGCATCTGAGCGCAACTTCATATATTTTGGAAGGACTTTCAGTGTTCCATAAATCCAGGAAAACTTACAGTTCTGGGTAGAACTCTTAAACATCATTGCTTTGCAGTCTATTGTTATGGATACTCTATTATAAAACGGCATAAAAGTTACTTATATGTAAAAATAATAATAATAGAAATGAAAATTAACTGAAAAAATTCGTCGGTTTTTTTTCGACATTTCGAAAATATAATCTTTGCAACATTTTAAAAACTTATAAGGTATTTCTCTCGCCTTCTTAGCATGCCTTCGTGGAGTAATGGCCTCATATTCGACAGGGCATTGCTCATTTTTCTTGTACCCTGCTTCGAAATAAAATCCTAATGTCTCTACATTGGCGCCCGAACTAAAAAAAGGTGGTGGAGGATGATTCTTCACCACTAGGACTTGACGATTGGCTCCCCTAATCCCCAGTCTCCCTTTAAAAGGAGGAGTATGTAAGGTATTTCTCCTTCCTTCTTATCATGACTTCGTGATGCTAACACACTCTTCGGCTAACACACTCGACGCGTATTCGAGACGTCCAAGGTTCGAGTCTCCTGCTTCGAAATAAAATCCTAATGACTCTACAAACTTCCTAAAAGTTTAGAAATTAATCATGAAAATTCGTGTCGCGATAAAATTTCTGATATAAATATACATTATTACCTGGATTTGACTAACTATGTTTTATGCATGACTGACTGCTCATTTTCTTTTTAAGTCAAAGATAGAGTAAATAGTTAACTCTTTGAGGGGCTGGAAAAGACAATCAACGTTTTCAGCAACACTCTTGTTTTATTTACTATATCAGATATTACAAAGAAATTATTTGCGACAATTACACATATTTTGTCCAAGATGCGTGAAAAAAAATGACCACTTCTGGTAGTTAGTGTCAGTGACCACCGCCCACAGAACACATCCCTACAAATCAGTCTCTATAGTACTCATGGAAACAGATTTTCTTTTTCAAGAGAGTGCAACTTTGCATGTGCTGCATTCCCACGCTGTTCTTACAGGCTTTTTCTTGATGCTGCAGTGCACATCGTCATGATGTTGCCTGTGATGGCTGATGCTTATTTTCTCGAAGAAGAATTGCTGCATCAACTACTGGCTTATGTTTCTTGATTGCCTTCTAGTGAGCTACAAGGGAACTTCACAAACGATCAGTCTTGAAAGCCACTCACACGAGTGAGTAAGACTTTCAATAGAAAAGGTGGTTACTGTAAGTAACCATCGCCCTTCAAAGCGTTAAGGCATTCTTCTCATGTACACTCCTGTGTTGCAACGGTTAGCACAGTTAGCATTGATATATGAGTAAGTCGATTCCTAACGAAGACACTGATGATTTGTAACGGGTCTCACTAGGAAAGAAGAACAGTCTGTACAAAGTTTTGCAGCATTCATTATTTTAATTAACCAAATTATTTTTAGTTTGAACTTTCCTATCGATATCTCAAAGTTTCAGTTGCTGCCCGAATTTAGCGCGAGCGAGATATTTATGCAAATCGCATATATCTGTTAGCAGTTTAAAAGGCAGGAGTTAACGAGGGGAAAGACAGAGCCTTGGATTTATCGCCGTAAGGCTGTGCGCGCAAAGATTTCCTCTGTCTACTGAAAGTTCGCCTTCATAGGCATTTGCAATTACCAGTGTTTGCTAGTGAAATTCGCATTATTGCATTTCACTAAGAGTTAAGCTTCCCTCGCCGTCCTACTTAAGCTAAGTTAGGGATTTGAATTTGTTAACACACTTTATTTCATATTATTTTAGTTCAGCCCAAGTAGTGGCTTACTCTCAAATTGGAGAGTTGTATTTATTTGAATTAAAGGGTCACTTTTAAACCCTCCTTCTGACTTTGTAGTTCTTCAACACTAAAGGACATAGCCTAGATTTGCTCACTGTCCTCCACATAGGGTTTCACAGCTTATGCTCACAAAGAAAGTCAAGAGATTGAAGGAGAAACCTTATAGTTTTACACTGTTAATATGCCACCAAAGATGCGTGTTTCTATTATTGTGATGGTCAAGGCGAATATCATTAATAAAAGGATAAAAGATGAAATCGAAAATTCTAAAGAGGAATTTCAGATATAAAAAAAATTCATATTTAAAAAAAATCCACTCTTGCATTATAGTATAAATACCTAAAACGAATTTCGATTGCCAAACATCGGAAAGTAGAAATTTTCATATCGAAAAATTTGAGCAGAGTAGTAGAGTTTATAATGTATAATGATAATTCTAACTTCTGGCTTCTGACATTAGAAAATTTTTAAAAAATTCTGGGTTTCTGATCCTATTTTTATAAATTTCTTTCCCATTACGAAAAAAAAACCTTGAATTTTATTTCGCGGTACTAAACTAAAAGTCCAATTATATTTTGATATATAGAATTCAAAAATAGTCTTAACTTTTCACGATAACTGGAATTTTTTATTGCTAAGTATTTTTTGCCCTGTTTAGCTTTGATTTACTGAATTTCGAATATATTTAACCTTTAGGAGAAAGCAGCCCTATTATCCGGATTTTCACTTTATCCAGACGGGTTGTAGACCTAGACAAGAAGGATAGTTAATTGATAGGATTGAAGTTATTGCTTGAAAGGTAACTGAAAAGTCATAGAAAGAGC
>KK113849.1:148218-164320 GCA_000611955.2 Stegodyphus mimosarum
TTTTTAAAAAAAATTGGAAAGCTTTCAGATTTTATATTACGCCCGAATATTTGGTGGCAGCAATTTGAAAAGTGATTCAGACTTTTATAGTAATACAACGCAAAATCCTGTTTTGAGATTAATAGCCCTTCTGGGATAACAACAATGTGTTGACCTCAAAACATATTTTTCTTTTATACCTAGTTAGTAAAGAATACTCTTTAGACTAATAATGCGCCTGTGCATCTCTTAGAAATGGACTGTTTTGATTTCAGCTATAAATGTTAGGCTTGCCAAAAATCGACGTTCTAATTACGATTCGAATTTTAGGTACCTAAGTATTATTATCATTAATTTTTATTGAAGAATTCGATGACACGGATTCAGCATTATAATAACTAGACGCATTACGTAGGGAGGCTAAAGAATATCCATACGGATAAATTTTTGGAGATAAACTGTAAGGTTTATTTTAATTAACACGCTATTTCTGATGATAAATCTATTGTAACAGAATATATAATCAAAAGTTATTTTAAATAAGAGTAAGAATCTAAATTTATTAAAGGGGATCGGCAATATCAGTCAACTCGTCTAGCTTCAACGCTATTGTTATCAGTTCGCGTATTTTCTCTGCTTGAAAAATTTTGCTTAGTAGTATCAATGCAAATAGCACAGCCAGGTAAATAATTATTTAATCTTTTGATTTGCTAATAACTTAATTTAAGGTTGCCTGTCAACCAACTCAAAAAAGTAAATTTGTTTACTTGCTTTAGTTCTGTTCTGAATTCAATTAGATTGTTGCTTTATACAGTTGTATTGACTCATTGTAAATATAATATTCTTTTACACTTAGTTTTAACAACTATGTATAAAACAACAATATGTTTTTGAAGTCAACATATTGTTGTTTTATACTTAATTATTTTATACTGTTTTATTTACTTATTACACTGGTATTCATTGTTTAAAGATGAGACAAAAAATCATGTTAGGTTATCTGAATATGGCAAAGCCACAAGGGCTATCTGCCTGAAAGGAGGAATACTTCGTTGAGCCTTTCTGAAGAAAACTGGTACGTATTCACGTTACGCATGATAGAAAACCAATTGAACGGTCTTAATAACATGCCCACTAGTGAGGTAATTATAATGCAGTTATCGCGTACCAGCTATATGGAGTTATTCATAATTTCACGAAACACTTTAAAAGTTCATTAAAATTAACGCTAAAATTTATTATACTGAACTCAGCAATCTTTTTCACATTCCACAGATATTTCATGTGTTTATACAACATGTATCACTGGGACAACTATGCGTATTGGGAGGACTTATTTAGGAATAAAAACTGGCTGCAATTGTGTAGGTATGTTATAAGGTATTTCTCCACCTTCTTGGCATGTCTCCTAGTGTAGTAGTCAGGACGCTCGGCGCGTATTCGAGAGGTCAGGTCCGCGGCTCGAATTCCGGCGAGGGCATTGCTCATTTCTCATCTACCTTGCTTTAACGAAAATCCTGATGTCTCTACAGTGGCGCCCGAACTAATAAAGATGATGGATGATGATTCTTCACTACCAGGATTTAGCGATCGTGTTCCCTAATCCTCAAGGTATATCTCCCGCCTTCTTGACATGCTTTCATGGTGTAGTGGTCCGTACGCTTGGCGCGTATTCGAGATGTCCGGAGTTCGAGTCCCGGCGAGGGCTTTGTTCAATTTTCATCTCTCCTGCTTCGAAATAACCTAATGACTCTACAATGTTAAGCTATGTTTAATGATTACTACGTGGAGTCATTAGGTTATTTTGAAGCAGGAGACATAAAAAATGTGCAATGCCCTCTCTGAGACTCGAACCTGAACCTCTCGGATACGCGCCGAGTGTGCTACCGCCACACCACGAAGGCCTGCAAAAGAAGGAAGAAAATACCTTATATGTACACCTTATATTATATTTTCATCCCTGTTTTCAGTGTAATTTAACAACTAGAAACAAGAAAGAAGGTCCTCCGCTGCTGAATTAATATAATAGCCCAAACGCATATTCCTAATATTACTCTGAAATTCGTAATTATGAGAATACTGAGGGTATATTAATATCCTTAAAATGCTGGCAGATCTAAAGAAAAATGTGTGTTCATTATAAACTCTTCTTTATTCTTGCTAAAAGAACAATGAAAAATATCCTTTCTTAAAATTTCATAGGAAAATTATTTTGTTTCATGCTTTTCTATATTCAAACGCGAGTTTAGGTGTAAACGATATATGGAATTATTAGAAGCTCAGATCTGTTTTAATCACAGTCTGATTACCGCTTAGGTCGAGAATCCCAAGTAATCCCATAACTCCGCATATTCTCTCTCTTCTCCCATGGAAATAAAATGGCATTAGGCCTCTATGAAAGAATGCTGTACTTAAAAACCCAAACTCTTTTATGGGGCCCGATTTAACTTTTAACTCCTCTTGCTCTAGTGTTTCAGTAAAATATTGACTTAGTCAGCTTAGCAGAAGTTTAATTTTTTCACGAGCCCAATTTCCGAGAAGCTGCAGTTACAGATAGCGTGCTTTAAGCAAATTAGTGTGACTACTGCTGATAAGACGCGCATGTCAAAGACAAGAAATGGCACTTTTAAAACTAAAAAAAAAAAAACGAAAAAGGATGTAGAGCGAAGTACTTCCTCTATCTATTTAATGAAACTAACAATTAGCAACAACACGGTATCATTTCTTTCGAGCAAATAAAAGAAATTATTTTAAGTGATGTTAGTTAGCCTTATCAATGATTATAAATATGCTAAGATTTTGTTTAATGTATAAGTACCGTACCTTTTTTCGATTATAAGACGCACTTTTTTCCAGCATAAACATTACTAAATAGTGGATGATTCTTAGAATTGCAGATTTTGCCACATTGCTGATTATTTCGAAATAAATTTTTTTAATTAGTAGCATAATTTCGAATAATATTCTGTATTGTTATTTGTCGAATATTATGAAAATAATATTTGTCTGGTTTATTTTAGTTTTTTATTTCATTCAATTTATTTTCTCGGGATCAAAATCTGTTTTTCTGTAGATGATACCGAAATAAAATGATGCGTCTTACAATGGGGGAAATCTTAGAATCGATTAAATACGTTGTTGAAACAAAAATAATTTTACATTTTTTACGAGAGATAACAATTGAAATTGTACTTGTTTCTTTTTTTTATTACAAATGTTACAAGGAAGAAAATAGAACATAGTATAACTCCAACATATATATACTGGATCATTAATAATTTCGATGAACACTAATTTCAAGTGAAATTTATTTTCTGAAAGATAATTATATCTATTTGACGTATTTGTTTCTGTTATGGATGCATGAGATAATATGGAAGCAACAAAGTTTAAGAATTAAACGTAAATTTCATTTTAGATAAATTTTAGTGGATGTTTAACACATATTTAATATTACTTAATGTTCAATCTGGTTTTCCTACTGGATCTACCTATCCTACGTGGAAGGATAAATTATTTCAGTGTGGTAAAGCAATCGATGAAGATATACCTTTCATGGAGGATTTTCTAAGAGAAATTGGATCGTATTCGCTTTACATACAGGAAAAATTACGAAAACCAATTATGCAGCCAGCCCTTTCGCCTAGGTTCAGTGACTTAGTTCTTAAACACTTGGCCAATCCTGGGGTTTCCATTAAAAAAGAATTTTTATAAAATTTTCTGAGGTATTGTTTTATAATCCTATTTAATTGCATTTTAGAGCCTATCAATTATGGCAGTTTTGCTTTTAGAAAGAAATCTTTTTACCCATTTGTCGCCGAAAAACATTGTGTTTTATAGCTTTTCTAAAACCGTTAATTTTTTTTATTTATTACCCTAAAAGAGGCTTTTAGTCTTGAAATGTGATCTTGTGTTGAATCAATATAAACGGCGTTTCACTTTTCAGATTGTTGTCACCAAATTTTATTGCCTTGTTTTATTTTTAAAGAAAATAAGGAATGAAAAAGCTGCATGTGTATATGACTATTCCTCGCACTGTGAAAAAAGACTGTACCTAGAGCCAGCAAACTTTGCATAGCGTAGTCCTCCACAAAGATAATGTTAGGAATTTTTTTCTTAGATATGTAATTTTATTGGAATTAGAAATAAAATTGTTGTATTTCTTTTGTAACACAAAATTCTAAAAGGAAGCTATGCCAGAAAATTAAGAATATAGGGGCAAGGGCATTTAACTTTGAGAAAATGAATATCTCGGTAATTTGGCGAGAAATCGCCAAAAGCCGAGAAACTTCGTTACCATTTGGCGACATTTTGGTCCGATCCCTGTATCACGGTAATATGTATTGAAATTGAATAAATGTAATTGACCACTATGTTAGCTGTAACAGTAATTCCGCCCCCGTATTGCTTTTCAGTAATTTCGACAAAGTACTAGAAATACCTCGGCGGCCAGTTAAAAACTATATAAGGCCGTGACAGAAAATCTGCTCTCAATTGTTTAGTTAGCTGTTGTTGTTATTGTTGCGATTTGTTAGTTCAGCGTGAGACCGGATTAGCTTTCTCTTTAGATGCGCTTTGCCATTGCGTTCTGTTTAACGTTCTTTGTAGTTTGAAGCATAACTACTGATTGTACTTTATCATACTGTAAAAATCTGCATGGGTATTTTTATGGAAAATTCCAGAACTTTGAAGAGTTTCAGTTGATAAAATAAATAATTTGGTAAAATAGATAAAATAAATTTTATTAACCTGATAAATGCTAAAATAAATTTTATTAACCAATCATTGGACTTGTGTGCATTCAATCTATTACGAACCCGTGCGCACGCAACAATATACTGTTTCTAAATATTTTGTGATTTTGCTGTTGATTTGAATTTTATGTGACGTAAGTGCAAAGAGCAGGATATTTAATACTTAATAAATAAAGTTAACACATAAAAAATATATAAAAATATGTTGCTAGCCGTCTTATTGAAAAAACTGAATATTGATGTAATGAACTTTTAAAATTCTGAAAAAAAAAATAGAAAAATGTATGCTAACACTTAACACTGCATTGAGAACTCTAAACAAATATTGCTAGGCTGCTTTTAAAAATTTTATAATTTTGCTAATGAATTATAAGTTGACTAAATACGAAAAAAACGATGCTTAATAATAAAGCTAAAGAGACAAAAAAAATGTGGATTAGCAGGAGTGACTGTATGCTAGATTGGAAGCGAGCTCAGCAAGAGCGTAAATAATTTTAACAAGCCTTTTTGGGTAACCGTTAAAATCTGAAATCTTTAAGGTTTTTTGTTTGTTTGTTTTTTTTATTTTTGTTTTGTTTTATTGTTTACTTTTACTACACCTAAATTTCAAAATTTAGCTTAGCAACTGATTTCTTAGTGTATTTCCCGCTGTTAGCAGAGACTTCTATTCAGACACAGAATTCAATATGTAAATTTCCCAGGTATTCGTTTCGAATCTTCTTTCTATATACCAATAAAACTGACGGTTAGTTTTGAAAGTAATAATTTTGCATATTTTAAACTTAAATTTTAATATTGTTATGCGCGTACGGGTTCTTAATGGAATGAGTCTACGCGGAACCATATGCGATTAAATAAAAAAGGCATATACGATTAAAATTAAGTATGAAGGTTGGATACAGTTACGAATAGGAATCAATCGCAATTATCCAATCAAAGCGCCAATTACAGTTATACAGGGACTGGACTAAAATGGCGCCAAGTTTGGTGAATTTTAGCAGTTTTTCTCCAAAAAATCAGCCGCCAAAAATTAGTCGCGATAACTCGCCAATTTAACGCGATAGCCATTTACCTCAATGTTAAATACACTTCCGTTACAGTCTTATTTTTTCCGGCAAAGAGTCGTTTTCTTGGCTGCGCTCATATTACATTGCAGAAAGTTGGTAACAATATCAAGACCTTCACAGCGTTTGCGAACTGCTGAAGAATAATATTTCTGTTTGGAAAAAGCTGTAATATATCGTTGTCTACAACTTAACTGCATGAGACTTTTGACAAAGAATAAATTTCAAGATAGCAGTTGATATTTCTTGTCTCAAATTATGCTCTGCTGCAAGGAATTTTTAATGCAGAACAATTAAATTTTTTAAAATCCATTGCCGAATTGTTATAAAATTAGTTAATATCTATTTCAAAGATAAAACTGTTTGAATATTACTAATTCATTTTAAAATTGAAAAAAAAAATCTGAAATGTTTACGATTTTAACTGTCGCCCAGAAGGGTTTATTAAATTGTCCGAATTGTTGCCACCAAATATTAGAGCCCTGCATTACATTTAAATGAATTAAATAATGAAGAATCTGCGTGAATGTATGTATGCTTCTCTCACTTTGAAAAAAAAAACGGTAACTGAAGACAACGAATTTTGAATAACGCAGTCCTCCATTTGAATATGGCCATCTGGAAGCCCAAATTTGGAATTTGTTTTATTACCTATTTCGTATTTTGTCAAACATTAAAGAATTTTTTATTCATAAACTCAACAATTTCAAAGCGAGTAATGGCAATACTATACGGAAAAAAAAATTATCTCCAGTACGCGAGACTCCGTATCGAAAATTCTAAAGATACGCTCTTTTAAAGATTTTGCGATATTGCTGTTGAATTGAGTTTTATGGTTTAAGTGCGAAGAACAGGATATTGAATAAGTAGAGGTAACAACCAAAACGCTAAAAAATGCCCTTTTGGGCGTAATACAATACCTGAAAGCTTTCAGATTTTTTGTCTTTTTATCCGTTTCGTTTCGCGTTTTTACTTTATGTATTAAATATCGCGTTCTTGGAGCTTATGCCAGATAAAATTCATTTCAACAGCAAAATCACAAAATAACACTTTTAATGTGTACTAACACAGCCTAATATTTTAACACTGGCTTAAAATCTGCTCTGAGTTTTCTCATGAGTAATTATGATATCAGAATTTTTATAGTCCCACCTTCGCGTTCTTTTGGATATTGATGTATATCAGCAGTATTGCATCCGAATATTAAAGTATTATAGTACATATTTAAAACATACAACGTCTAATTTATGCCAAGTTTTGAAACAAATCCTTCAAACACATAGAGCGGAAAAACACGGCGAAGACTCCGTTCTCACAGAAATTCCAGAATAGAATTTGTCACATAATTGTGTGCCAGAAGATGTATTTATGTGAGATGCTAATATCGTGCCTGCCCAAGATGGGAGAACTAGGATGAAGTACAAATATGTATTTCATGCGGAGAGGGGTCGTCGTCTGTGGAAAAGCCGGAAGGCGAGGTGTCGCGAATGACTTTGAATCACGCTGCACTACATTATTTTGTTCCTCGGTTATCAGTGGAGCCGCTGTAACGGAAGAAAGAACAATTGGAATACCTCTAGTAACCGAAAACCGATTTCGAACATCATGTTTAGCGAGTATGACCCATCTAAGGTATATTTAGGGATTAAACTCGGTTACAATGGTTTTAAAGTTTTCTTAAAGTAATCGGAAAAGCTATGATTCATGTAAATTGAATGTTTGATTCGGCGGATGAGTGAGCAAAAATATTTCTCTTAAATATTTTTATTAGCCAGTTTCATATTGTTTTCGTCTACTTCAAGCTTTACGTACTTCTTTATCAAAGAAAATTCTTATCTTGATAAAAACCTAAGCTTATATACCAGGTACATCGAAAACACGGTTTTTGGGTAGCTTAAATGCTGCTTGACTCACCAAATTTTAAACACTCGTCGTCCTGCAGTCAAACGCGTGCACCCCGAAGCCCGAATTTTTAATTTCAAGTTTTACTTTTTATTGATTTATATTTCGTGTGAATTTAGCGAATTTTATATCTAAAACGATTTAAGAAATTCAATGTATATACTATTTCCTCATGCACATTGCTATACCGATAGACGCTCGTTTTATGATCCGGAGCAAAAATTTCAAAATGCATACATTAAAACTCTAAACTACTCCTTCTCACAAAAACAAATGCTTTTAAGAGAAAGTTTCTCTTACAGTTGTTCTAAAATAGACGGTATTTAAATTTTATACATTTATTTGAATATATAAAATTTAAACCAAGCAACCAACTGCTCGACCAACCAACATTTGATATGGCGAACTGTGTGTGCCAAACCTAGGGGCTGGTCGCACAAACAGTTAATGTAGATTAAGGATAATTGGAGTAATAAAAATTTTTATTAAATTAACACCGCCCAAAAAGGAGATAAAAATGAAAGTTAACTTTTTGTAATGATAACAAGGCTACAGCAATAAATAAAAACTCTGATGTTGATACCACATGACTTCCTTCCTCTTATGTCTATTAAATCGTACGCATTTTTTTCTCCACTTCAGTTAATTAACTTAATCAACCGATTTCTCGAGGAAAGTTGGAAAATCACATAAAAACAGCAAGTTTTAAAATTAAATATCTCTGTCAATGCATGTCTCACGGGAGTCAAACTTCGTACAGTTTCGTTTTCTATAACGTGTATAAAACTTTTCCAGATATAAGTATAGGAACCGGGAGTTTGCATTAAAAGTTAGATTTTGTTATTTGTCGAAAATAAATTTTTGTTTAGTTTGACGATGCCAAAACATGGATATTTTCGTCGCTTAAAACACTTCTGTTATTGGAAGAAAAAGGTCGGGTAAGTGGATACATACATATATATATATATTAGAACAGTTTTGAGATTATCTTCTAAGAAAATACAGCAAATTAATAAATAAAAAAACTGCCGATATCAATAAAAAGGAGTGGTGCATAGCTAGAAGCTATAGCAGTCCCACACAGAAAATTTCAACGTTCTACGACTAATTGTTTCTCAATTATGCGAGATGCACACATACGTACGTATAATCGTCATGAAAAAATTCCTATTGAATCCTTGAAGTCCATTTTACACTTCGTTTGGAATTAAAAGAGTCTTTTATTCTGTCCGTACGTAAAGACGTCACGAATAAATATCGTCTGAATGGTTTCGAGAAGGGCCAAAATGGATATTTCCGTTGCACCTCTACTTCCTCTACTTCGTACGAGAAAGTAAAAAAAAAGTGTTAACAAGGCATGGTACACCGATGTTAAAAGAAAAGTTTTAAAGAGTACTCTTAGCTCTCATAAAACTACTTCTTTGTTTGGGTTTCAGTTCGTTCAAAACTTTCTTGACTAGATGTGTGCTATCCAAAAATATTCCTCTTTCTGAAGAAACTGTGCGTCGAAATGAGATAAGATTTGTTTCTAAGTTTAATTTGTTCTTCGGGAGAAAAGTTAGACATTCAATATTTTACTGATTGCTAATTGTTTAATTAATTGTTTACGCATAAAACAAATCACTCGAGGGAGATCTGCTTAAAGGGTGCTTTCTTTCATGAAGGACATTTGTAAGAAATATAGTTTGTATGCTCCTTACTAAGAGGGTAGAATTAGGAATACGCAATGAAATCTGCTCGCTTGCCGTGATTTGAATTCGATTGGAACTACCTGTTCAGTGATCTGATCCGCTCAACCACAGCCTTCCTCTTAACTTCTACAAGAAATGTTGCATTAGTAATGAAATTTCATCTTATGTTGGAAATAAATTTTACAGCAAAGTACCAGAACTCATCTTATTTTCTGTTCGTATCGAATAACTGTTAGACTGTTCGTATCGAATGACTGAAATTTCGAAGAATCGGGATCGGATTCCGGTGCATTAATTTTGAATTTAAGGCCTGCTTTAGCCATACTACTTCTACAGCATGAAGTGGCTATCGAGACAGGAAAAAAATAATAAACCTTCAAACAAAATAATAAAAAAATAACTTGCGTAAGACGAAGTATTGACGATGTACATCAGTCTTACTGAATAGCCTAGTATAAAGGTATTTACATTTTTTCATTTACAGTTAAAAAAACAACTTATTTGGTGATCCGATTCATGTCTAATAAATAAATTAAATGACTTAAAGCTAATTTTAATTTTCTCTAATTCAATTAATCCTCATGTTAACTGCGTAGGAAACTAAACGATTCTTTTTATGTAAAGACCTTGATAGATTCACGTGTGTATTTAAAATTAATTATAGTAACTTAAATTTCACCGCCCTTTGCGAAATCCGTCGAAATGTGTTGACAGTTATATTCAGAAAGAAAATTTGAGAATCAGCAGAACAGACTTAGTTTTTCAATCTGAAAAAGAGTGTACGATATACTGTAAAAAAACCCTAAATTTGTACTTCATAGGAATATTTTCTGGAATAAGAGGCATGTGAAGCAAGAATTATTTATTTCTATGTATTTATTGTATAATTTTTTGTATAAAACACATTTATTGTATAAAAAATTGAAGTAATTGTTCATACAAGCGTCTAGACCCCAAACCTCACTTTTGCTCATCGCCCGGGTTTCGGAATGACAGAGGGAAAAAGGGAATTTCGTCCAAGCGCTCACAAATGCTCATATTGGATTTCATCCAAGCGCTCACAATTGCTCACTTTCGAAGACCGCCTGCTTATGTTGCTATCGCTTTAAACGCTAACGAATATGTGTTAGTGGTGCTATATTTACTTAGCTTAGTTTTCTTAAAAATAAACTGGCTAATTTTATTCTGTATATTGTGTAAGATTAAATGTGTATAAAATTTCCATTTGTAAATTGTGCAAAAGTTTGTCTGAATGCAAATATTTCGCATATTTATATTATCCAATATGAGCAGGCTAATTAATTGTTAATTACATTAATTTAAATCTCATCTCTATAATGGGTAAATAAGGACATTATCGGACTTTTGTATGAGGAAAATGAAGAGTTTTGCTTTTCATTAGCAGCTTTGATTTATGAATGTAAAAAACCCTTCTTTGTATGAGATTGAAACGTTTTCAAAGCTACACAAGAATTTATTTTATTTAATATTTTTCTTATCTTAAGGCTTATTATCTTCTAATTCATTCAACTAATTGACGACTTTGTAAATTGGCAAAAATTGTGTGACTAACTTTATGGCTCATAGGTAATGTTCTGTTCTTCAATAAACAGGAAATTGAGTGTGAAAAAAGAATACCCTTTATGGCTGTTATTTACATTTTAAGAGCAGGTAGGTACTGTTCTGAGAAATGACAATTAAATAAACGATGTTATTTAATTCCTGAAACACGTGTGGTACATGCAAGCACGGATCAGCTGCTGTCGTCTTTATGCACAAAAATAAATGATTAAAAAAATTGAAACTGATTGTAAATAAGCAGATTACGAAGATTAAGAAATGATACGCTATAGATTAAATTCCCTATACTCAAAATCCCTTTTCCCTTCTCTGCAAAAAAATTTACTTTACTGGGCAAAATTAGTCGTTGCATTTGAATGTTCTTGAATTCTAATATGCGACTTCTACTGTCAAGAAGTTTCCCCTTTCGTGTTACACACATTATTATTATACTTTTCAGCAAGCCACACACAGAAAAAAAACCTATTTTCATTCCAGTAGCCTATTTTATTGATTTATCACAAACGAAAGCAGTTTTGTGAAATGCACCTGACTGCTACGAGAGACAATGTATCATAACAAGATGAAAAATAAGGTTTACCGGATAGTTATGTCCAATAATATTATTTCAAACTTTAAAACATATGCAAGTATTCGTTTGAATATATATCGCTGTCTATCTTTATCACACCATTTATAAACATCTGCTCTTCTAAATTAACTGAAACAAAAGTATCTCATGTCATTATTAGGTGAGAGGCGATCGTATAAACATGGCTACTGATTAAGTTCATTTACGAATCTATATTTTGTACGAGTTACAATAAAGAAATACTACAGATGCTTGTTGAAATTTAGGGGCAATTTTTGGTGGAGATATAATTTTGGAGAGAACATGCAGGAGATGGTTCGAAAAATTTGAAGCAGGGGATTTTGACCTTAATGATAAGCCTCGTTCTGGGCAGCTATCTTTGATCGATGAAGATACTATCAAAATCATGATAGAGCGAGATCTTTTCCTGACCACATCGGAGACTGCCGAAAAGCTTAATTTAGCTCAACAAGCCGTTTCTGACCCTATGCAAAGACTAGGATTGCTTTATAAATATTCCAGATGTGTGCCTTATGAATTAAGTGAGAAACGTTGGCATGATCGAGTTGGCATATGCACATCTCTGATAGTTTGGAACAAAATAGACCCTTTTTTGGACGGATGATAACTGTGGACGAAAAGTGTCAAAAGCTACGAAAATATCGTTAGGAAAAAATCATACTGTGAGCCTGTATTACCTGCCTCCTCTACCTCTAACCTGGGTTTGAGAGTAGTAAGAGAATGCTGCGTACATGGTGGGGCGTCCAAGGACCGATACATTGCGAGCTTCTGAAGCCTAAAGAAAAGCTTAATTCGAAGAGATACTGTCGGCAAATGGTCGACTTAAAGAAAGAAGTCAAAGAACGGCAATGTTCAATAGGAAGCACAACATACTGCATTATGATAATGCCAGATCACATGCTGTTTTGGTGACTGGTCAGAAAATCACAGAGTTAAACTACAAAATTCTGCCACATCCGGCATACTCCCCAGACCTAGCCCCCTCCGATTATTAGTTGTTTCCTCCTTGCAGTATTTATTGAAGGCAAAAAATTTAAAACTGAAATAGATGTTAACCAAGCATTACTTGAGTTCTCTTCTAGTGACATTTTTCAAAAATGATATTTACAATTTACCATTACGCTTGTGAGAGGTCATAAGAAAAGACGGAAAATATATTTTACGATAGATATTATTAGAGGTATGAAAAATGTAATATTTTATCTTACTTCAACAAACAGAAATTTTCGGTTGACCTTATATAATTAATATGTAATATTATATATTTATATTATATATATAATTAATATATAATATATATATAAATATATAATATTATATATTATACCAGCACCTAATTTATTCACAGATAAAGCACGTGACACACTTCCTGCTATTTCAGATTCATTGGTTTAAACTAGTTGTGGATGTAGAAAATAGTATGCAGATATTATAAGGTTAGAATTTCCATAAATATACAAATTAGGTGCTGGTTGAAGAAGGAGTTTTTCTGAAGCTTTGATAGAAAACTTTTGAAAGATGATTCTGGTTATTTTTGGGCTAGGAAAGGTGAACAGTGGCTAAGACAATACAACTGGGTGATTTACTAGTTGCATTCAATGATTAAATGGCCCTCTGTCGGGCGTCTTGAAGCAAGCTAGTCTATTAAACAGGTAGCAGCTTTCTTTGATATTAATGAATATGTAATATTTACTTTGAAAACAATTCAGAAGAATAGATCAGATCTCCAAAAACTATTTTCAACCAGTCCCTTTTGATGATGAGTATAGTACCTGAGTATCTCAGTTTACGCCACGTTACCACGGTACGTTTGAATACCGTTGTTTGTGCACCTTTAAGCGTCAAAGCCACAGAAGCACAGTTATGGTAATAATTTGCGAATTGGAAAACAGGTAAATATTCCAATACACTGCTGATGAATGTGTCAAGATTTTCGCTGCAAATTGATAACAGCTTGTGAAGATGTAGAGAAAGGAACATGTATTCAAGCCTATTATTATTTAGGCCTTCATTGCTAGCAGTGTAGTAGTGAGAGATGAATTTTATTTGAGTTTTGGCACTCATCTGCTCGCCTTTATAGCAGGAGATACTATGACGACTAAAAAATATCTGGATGAAATCCTTAAAACTATTGGGTGGCTGTACGCTGCAGTAGGTACGTCATTTAACTTATGGATGACAACGCAAAGTCCATATAAAGCAAACCTTGTGACGTGAAATTATTATCCAGAAGAATAAATGGCTCCTGAATTTAGATTAAATTTTCGGGAATTAAGACATTGTTCTCATGGGTGGCCATCCCCATTAAAGTCTTTGAGATGGCCTTCGATGCGCTGTCTCTGCTTGTGTATTGAGTTGGAAAATGCGTTATTAGAATAATGGCAGTTATTGCCTTTAGGGGTTCTTGACCACGTAACTGAAGGAACAAATTGTTGCTGAAAGGCCTGTGTGAACTTCAGAGGTGGTCTAGTTATTTATTAAGAAAAGTTTCTTTTGTTTTCATGGCATACATTTCTTAATGTTCAAAATGTGATTACATACATAAGGGATTAGAAATATGCATAAATATGTAATTTGTTTACTGTAATGTTTTTTGTCTTGAATGCATAACCAAATTACTACTTTCGCTTGAAATTTTGAGTCAGTCACAAAGCGGTTAATATAATAAACCCAAAACACATGCAATGCAGTTTTCTTACAAAATCTCGCTCATCTATATGGCCGATTCGAACCGATATTTTGTTCTATAGAGACTAATTTCTTATATTTATGATTCTATCATCTGTTGTAATAAATAACACTTCTCCTGCTTGCGCTGGCATATCATTTCTTGAGGATTAATAACTCCAGGGGGTTCCTCAGTTTTATGCGCATAAGGAAAAGATAAAGAGAAGACACAGTGTAATGGATATCTCTTTTTATTATTAATTAATTCAATGTTGATAATGTTTTAATATGAATAATTTAATAATTTACGGCACTGGAGGTGTTGCTTACTATTACTGAAGAAATTAGAAACTTGCTATTACTGAATGAATCAATTAGGTATATTACTAATGAATTTGTTGTTCTAACGGTTAGTAAAGTTCCTCATAATTTAAATTAGCAATAGTGGTATCGCTTAAGTACTTGATTTTTTAAAATAAATAATTAAATAGTTAGAATTCATATTTCTACAAATTATACGTGAGGGATCTAAAATTTAGGTACACATTTATTTTTATCTTTGAAAGATTAGCTTAGCAGCATTTTCAAGATAATCAGTATGGATGCAGTATTTATTTTATGAATCCAACTCTCAAGTACTGGCTGTCAAGGGTGGACAGCTGTTTCCAGCTCCAACTTATTCTCCTAATCTGGTACTCATTTATTTCCAGTTTCTTCCAAATATTAAGGCTTCTGAAGTCAAAAATATCTGATGTGGATACCACATGACTTCCATCCTTTTAAATTATACACATTTTTGCTGAATTTCATTTAAATTTGTTACCTGGAAGTTCATTCCAGATATATTTCTCATTCAGTTAATTCAGTTCCTACTTCGCGGCATGGCAAAAATACATAAAAACTCGAACTTCTTCATTAAAATTTGAAAATACAGAAAAACATAAAGCACCAAATACAGTTAAAAGTAATTAAAAAAATACAATTAAAATTAGTTTCTACGCAGAAACAAGCAATTCGGCGAACGAGTAGGAAGACAAATGTTTCGATGTACGAAACTGAAAATTTATTTTTGATCCCTTTCGGTTAATTAACCTATTGACGAGATCCTTTAGATAATTTTAGAGAAACTTAAGTTAAAAGAATGATTAAAAAATAAACAGTAGTTGTCAATGAAAGGTTTTATTTATATCTCTTTTCTACGGGATATTCTTGGTCTTTAATGCAAAATTGTTTTAGTTTGATTGATATACATACGCATATGCTAGTCAATAATTATGAACTTAATTATTATTTAACTTTACCATTAATAAAATTTGTATTTCAATCACATCAATTTAAAACTTAATTTCGGTTTTTAATTATCGAATAACTTATATTCTTGAATAATTTTTAAATCGGTCTTAAAGCAAAATTTAAGGAATTCTAGATATTTGTAAATCTATAATGTCTTTGCGGCATGAACGAACTCATCGCCGAACCGAAGATCCGCTCGTGAAATTAAAGTGAGGAAAGGAATTATAAGACTTGAAAATATGTTTCCTCAGTAAAGAGAAGTTGGACGAAGTCTTATTGGCATGAGGTCTTGACCAAGGATAGGCATTCTCTTCCGGATGATTAATTTTGTAGACCTGAGCAGATATTTTAAGATCAGGAGTTAAGTAACAACATAAAATCGCAGGGTCTGATAATATGATATTATAATATGACGGTGTTTCATTAATTTTCTCTTATTGCAGCATATTGCTTATCAATAGTATAAAAAACTGAGCCATTTAGAAATAATATGAAATTATTACTAATATTTTGACATTTTTCATTAGAAACGAGTTTTATTACATTTAAGCTATTAGTATAATTTACGGAAAAGTTACT
>KK113849.1:164429-193136 GCA_000611955.2 Stegodyphus mimosarum
GGAATAAACTAATAGTGTCAATTTTGTGCGTTCATTTTCTCTGGCAGTTTATTTGTAAGATTACAATTACCCCTATTATTTGTATGCTGTTATTTCAAACTAATCTTTCACTTTTGGAACATCTATGTCTTTGTCAATGGAAAGGGGGAACACAAAGAAAAGAAAGAATAGAAAACAGAAAAGGAAAACTTAATAATTTCCAATTTTTGCTTTAAACTCAATTCAAATCTTGATTTTTTAAAATTTGGAAAGCAAAGTTTATCGAGTTATATGCAACAGTATGAATAAATCGTTAAAAAACCCCCCCCCCGAAAAAAAAAAAAAATGAAAAAGAAATGTGAGAAAGAAGGAGGGGAGAAAAATTATTTTTTGTAGTAAAATTTTGCAGCTATCCAAAGCGAAAAGCAAAATTTTATTGGTGGATTTTCATCAATCAATCAATCATACTCAGTTTAATTTAGAAATGTGTCTTACGACTAGTGCTGCCATCTATGTTCTAAAGGTAGCATTAAATTCCCATTTTATTCTGTACTGTAATAACAGGGGATCCTAGCGGAGTCGTTATTGACACTCTGAGAATTTCTAAAATTTTAAACCGTGTCATTGATGACCAAAGGGCCGACTGTAGATCAATAGTTGAATAACCACTGAAAATTGATCGTCATAATCAAGATCCCACTGACCATAAATAAATATAGATATCAATAATATTATATATATATATATTATCAAATAATAATATGTTAAAAAAACTGATGATTAATTACCTATTGATATAAAGCTGTATCGTGTATTAAGACAGAAATCATAAAATAAATATAAAGAGAAAAATGCGCTAAAATTATTTAGTATATTTTAAAAATCATCAATATATTTTTAATATATAAATTTTCATGGAATCAGTGTTAAAAAAATATAAAAAGTAAAACGCGGGAAAGAACCCAAAATAAAAGTTGTTTTACCAACATTATTGATTTTTCCCTCTTTCTACCTAGTGGAAACAAGTTTTTATCAAAGCCAATAGTTTGCTACGGAAAACAAGAATTAAATATTTTTGAACGAGGATATTTAAGAATTAAGTAGCAGTAAACTGCCAAAAATTTGGAAAATTGCGTCAAGGGACGGCATCCCATTATCTATGTGCAATTATGTGCATTATGATTGCGCAGAATACTGCATGTTATAGAGGAAAATGTAAGGGGGCCGAGGAAGAAAACCATTCTTTTAAAAGAGATCAATATAAATTATTATTTAATTTATATTCAAACGTTTATATACCATAATCCAAACCTTCTTGAAACTAAAATTATTTGTTTAATTAAAATTGAAAAATTTTTAATTAATATATTAAAGATCTATAATTCTGCGTGTTTTATGTATTGTTAAACGCAATGAATCTCTCATTTTACTTCTTTGTACGAAGTGAAGGAAGTGTTATAATCGGAGAAAAATTTCGAGTATCGTATTTAAAAGGAAATATTCATTTTGACCGTTCCCGAATACATTTGGATGATTTATTTTTGCATGAACTCTCTACATAAGATAGAACAAAGAACTCTGTTGTTTTCCAAAACGGAATGCAAAATAGATTGAAAAGGGATTTTTTTTATGCCGTCTGTACGTAGGAGAGATATATACGTTCGCTTAACTCAAAAACGTCTGTACGCATAATGTCTGTACGCACAACGTCTGTACGTACGTACATATGTATGTATCTTCCATAATGCATAAGATATATATCCATGTATCTATCTATATAAAAATCTATCTGTATAAAAATCTATCTATATAAAAATCTATCTGTATAAAAATCTATCTATATAAAAAATTAAAAAGTAAAACACCCACTTACTCGGCTTTTATTTTCGCAATCGTTTGTCCTAGTTAAGTGCTTCCAATTAACGAAGTGTTTTACAGGACAAAAATATTCATATTTCCGCAACTTCAATTATTTTAAAATTAATCTTCAATAAATAGCGAAATCTAACTTTTAATGCAATCTGCAGGTTCCTATACTTATATTTAGGAAAGTTTCATACTCGTTATAAAATAATAAAATTATGCGAAGTTTGACTCTCACATGTAAAAAAAATGACTGGGATTCAAATTTTGCAATGTTGTTTCTTAAATTTCCTTGAAAGATCGGTTTATTAAGTTAGAATAACTCGAGGGAATAGGTTTAAATAAAACGCAGCAAAAAAAAAAAAAATGAAGAAGTGTATAATTTAATAAGTCAGGCACGCGTATGCGGTGTACTTGAAAAATTTGTTAAAAGGTAATATTTTACAACGTATGAAAAGCTCTGAGGAGATGTATTGCAGATTAGTGTTGTTTCCTTGGGCACTTTTTCGTTAAAATTTCCTTATTCTAATCTAAATGTGTTTTTCTTACGAACATTAACTTTTCGGATTTTATATTAAATCTATTTCGTCTCGGCAAGTCATTCAACAGCGACATCACCACATATTTAAAAACAGCACATCATAAAATTTTCAATGGGGAATTTTTAGATACAAGATTTTTTTTAAATTTTCGGTAGACGTTTTTTAGATATTTAAAAACAGCATGTGTTACAATTCGTCTCACGCGTTGGAGATAAAAATGTTTTATTCCGTACAGTGTTGCCATTACTCGCTTCGAAATCGTTGAGTTTGTTAATAAAAAATTCGTTAAAGTTTTACAGAATATAAAACAGATGATAAAAGAAACTCGAAATTCAAAATTCGACAGAAAATGTTCTAGGCTCTGCCCATGCTCGGGTGAAAGACTACGTTATCAAAAACTGGATGGCTCTAGGTATCGCTCTTTTTTCACAATGCGAAAAATATTGATACATTCATGCAGAGTCTTCATTCTTTAATTTCTTTAAAAATAATACAGGACGATGCTGTTTATAGTGATTCAATGCAAAATCCTATTTCGAGACTAATAACCACCCATTTGGGCTAATAATTAATATTTTTATCAATTTTTAAATTTTAATACTAAATTCTTATTGAATCTGTTAGACTGTAATCTGATGTCTTCAGATTACTGTTTCATTGTCCATTCTATTTCCATCCTAATATCAAATAAAACCAAAAGTTAGTGACTGAAGTCCAAGATTATTTCATCATTGCGTTGCGTATATAATGCAAACAATATCTGATGTTGAAATACTCTTTTGTTTTCTATTTCTTGGCATTTACTTTCCGAAAGCAGACGAAAGGAAACACTAAGCACACCTATATTTTACGACTCTTACTTATTTGATATTTATTTATAGAAATATCAGATTTTAGGAACTGACTAAACTAACAAAGGCTGTTGAGAAACTTTCAGATGATCATAATAATTTCAAGTTACAAGCTTTAAAATGTTAAAAATATATGTATATGTTATAGTTTCCGTCGTACAAAACTGACTTCATTTCAGGGGTTTAATTACAACCTAAATTTTCGCTGATTTTAATAGTGAAGATATGTAATGGCGTTCGATATTTAAGGTAACGGTTATTTGGTTTTTTCCGCGCGAAAACCAAACCAATCATACTTACGTTACGTGCATATTTGCAGGTAAGTTTGGATTAAATTAAATTATTTGACTATTAAAAAGCACATGATGGCTATCTGTCTAAGGCGGTATACCTTAGTGGTGGACATTACAGAGGAAACATTTTCATATTTCAGTTATACATGGAGAAATCCTCGAAAACCAGTCATGTAAGCAACACATTTTTCTGGTTTCGAACTTGGTCGAATTACCGCTATAGAGGCTAATCATTCGGTGATTAGTGGGACCGATTTCCAATTAAGCGTGTAGAGTCATTAGATTATTTTGAAGCATGAGATTTGAAAAATGAGCAATGCTCTCGCCGGACTCGAACCTAGATCTCTCGAATACGCGCCGAGTATGCTAACGGTTATACCACGAAGGGCTGCAAAAAATATACCCCTCCTTTTAATGGGAGACTGGTTATTAGGGTCCCAATCGTCATATTCTGATGGTGAAAAATCATCACCCACCACCTTTTAGTTCGGACGCCACTATACGTTACTGGACTCATTACGTTATTCTGAAGCATGAGATGGGAAAAATGAGCAATGCCCTCACCGCTACTCGAACCTGGACCTCTCGAATACGCCCCGATGTACTAACCGTTACTCTATGAAGGCATACAGAAAGGAGAGAAAAAATACCTCATAAGAGCATGAGACGTATTGTAAGTAGGGCACACAATTCGCGAAGAAAATGCTGATTTTTATTGTTTTTTTTTAGTAACATAAATTATTAAAAAACAGTTAATCTTCACAGCATTTTTCAAAGATTTCCCTATACTCCTTCCGTTTGCACTCGTGTTCAAAAAAAGAAGCAACAAACGCTAAAAGAAAAGATAAATTTAAGAAGGGAAATTAAAACGTGCAATTTACTTATGAGGTAGCTGTTGTATCGCCGAATGCAAACAGGCAATCAAAAGTAGCATAAAACCAATCACACAGTCACACCACAACGTCTTAAAAAGAGGAATTACGGGCCTATGCGTCAGTTCGCAAACAGCGATAGTTCTGTGTCACCCGAGAGAGCCAAAGTGGAAAGAATCAGCCGAAGATACACCATTTGCATGATAAAATACGTTGGAAGACTGTCGGAATGTTGCAAGCTGGTGCAAGACAATCCGCTGTTGCGAGAGAGTTGAATATGCATTGGATGTCATCAATAGGCTATGGAAGGTATTAAAAACCCTGTGGAAGACGTTGGGTCTGGACACCGGAGGATTAACACAACGGCAAAAGCACGCTTCTTGTTGTTATGTACCAACCGCCGTAGATCATTAACAGTATGACAGCTGACGTCGCATCTCTTTTTTTACTGCAGGACAACCCATATCCCTCCAAAATGTGTCGCATCGACTGCTTAAAGGTAAACTGTTCGCCCGATGACCCGTAAATTTGTTTCTTTGTCCACATCGAATGTTAGAGCGCGGCTAAACTGGGCTCGTGAACATAGAATACGGACATAGAACTTTACGAATGACTTCCGATTTAACATCAGATTGATTCCTGAAGGACAATGATGTGGCGAGAACCAGGGGCACGCTATCGGGCTCCAAACCTGGTGATTGTCGAAAGAGACCACTACAAAGGAGAAACTTACTTGTATCAGCTGGTATAACAACAAACGGCCGCTCCGACTGCTAAGTGATTACTCGTGGTTCCGTCACAGCCGTCCGATATCGCGACGAAATTCTACAACCTCTTGTGCTTTCCTTTATTGTTTCAATGGGTACCGACGCGACATTTATGGATGACAACGCCGGCCCGCATAGTGATGCGGAGTCTTCTTGAGAGTGAAACAATTCCATATCTGCCGTGGCCTGCTAATGGACGCTATGGTGTGACAATCTTATAGATTGTCATTGTGTGGTCATTGTTGTGGTGTGACAATCTTCAGGCTTATCTGAATCTTACAGAGCATGTAGGAAACATGCTGGGACAACGAAAAGCAAGCGAAAATTAGTCGCCAGGCACCCTCCACGAGCTGCGACATTCATTACTAAAGGAATGGGCGCTACTGCCCCAACAAGCAATCAACATTGCCAGCTTTCCTCGGCATTGTCAAGCATAGTGTCCCGTTATTAGCGTGATGTCGCTATTGCTCAGTCTTCTGGCCCATCAGGTCTTTCGTTATGTGATGTGTGTAATCTCTGCTTTATTCTTTGCTGTGCGGTTAGTAATGCAGCGCCAACCTCTTGAATCAATTTCACGTATATCCATTGAATAGTTTTGTTTTATTGCGTGTTTTGTCTTTGCTGCTTATTTTTTGAGCAGGACTGTATTTATTTATTTGAAATACTGCTCTTTATAAATAACTCATTTATTTTCCTTACTGGCATTTATATCATTTCATTTCTGGCATTTATAGAAAATGAGAATAGCAAAAGAATGATTTAACTTTGATATCTTTAATTTCAGATGAAAGTCATATATTACGAAAAGCATGGAAATGTTTGCTTTTCACTGCTTTCAAAGCAAGTCTTCATAGTAATTTCAAGCAAACCCGTATAGCGTTTTAAGTAGTGTTATTTACAAGGTGGCACTTGGATCATTGTTAAAATCTAGTTCGTAATGTGCAGAGAAGTTTTTTTAAGTGATTAATTAAACAAAATTGCATCTTTGAGTTTTTAACACACATTTTTAAAGACAATATCGTTTACTTTCTCTCATTTATGATTTTTTAAAAAAAATTTCGTGTATATTTCAGTATTTTTTTGCTTAATCATTGAAAGAATGTAAAGAACAAACAATAAATTCAGAATCACTTTATCCGTCTCGGTCATCTAATCGAAAGAACTGTAAGAACAAAAGTAGAGGCTCAACTATTGCAGTGAGATGGCTCAGGAACAGATAATATATTGCTAAACTCCTTGAACACTTCTAATTTTCAGTAGGTTACATTGATTACAGAAATAATACACGAATAAAAGATATTTCATTAAAAGTAATAGAAAATACTGAACTAAGTAGTTAAATTTTTGTAGAGACATCAAAATGGACGTTTTTCGTGTTGTCTGTATGTACGTACATGTATCTCGCATATCACAAAAACGTGTTTGTATATGGTACTTCTATAACATCTAGTTGCGCAAATTATATATATATATATATATAAAACCAACCACCCTGTCCGGCTTAAAAATCTTCACTAGCCCTTGATTTTTGCAATCGTTGGTCAGAGTCATATATTTCCAATTACAGAAGCGTTTTAAGCGACGAAAATAGTCATGTTTTCGCCAGTCATGTCAGATTAAAAAAGATTAATTTTCTACAAATAGCGACATTTAACATTTATGTGGTCTACTAGTTCCTGTGCTTATATTTGGGAAACTTTTATACTTGTCACTTGAATATTAAAATTATAAAAAGTTAGACTTCCTACCACAAAAATTGACCAGGATATTTAATTTCAAAATTTGCAATGTTTCATGTCATTTTCAACTTGCCTGGAGGTATCAGTTAATTTAGTTAGAATAATTCGAGGAATTATTTTTAAATGAAGTCCAGCAAAATATGTTTATTATTTAATAGGCCGCAAGGAAGTCATATAGTTTTCACATCATCAGATTTTTTACCAGGTCTTTCACGGTCAATGATACAGTTGTTGTAAAATGCCTCATCAAAATGGAATATGCAGAAGTATCTTTTTCCAAAGATATATTTTTGATGACTTTAATTTATAGTATAATTTTTAAAATGTTTTATTTTCTGCAGTTTTGTATTCGAAATGTTTTTCCGGAAACCTGAAATATCTATACTTGCCTTAAGTTCACGAAAATGCCTCAGTTTCTAAAATATAGAACTGGCAATAGTTCAATTTTATTCATTACAAAATTAATTTACTCAACATTAATAATTTTATTTCTGAATTTGTATAGGTAAACTGAACTGTCCAAGAGTTTGTTATAAAAACGTGCAACGAAGGTGTAGAGATTTAAAATAAATCAACGAGGCACAGAAAAATATTTTAAAAAGTTTATTTTGTTCAGAATATAAATAAATATACAGTATGAAAGATTAAAAGAGGTGCCGTGACGGATACTATTTCTCCTCAACTATTTCTTGGAGGTCCTCATCAAGAAAAGCCAGAGCTAATTTCACAGTATCTGTCGGCGACGGAGGCTGACTTTCGCTTTCTTCTTCCTCTTGTTCTATTTCAGATACACTAAAAAAATGCAGATTTGGTAAGTACAACTGTCAAAGAAAATGTGTATCGAAATAAAATAAATCTTTCGTAGATAAGCTACGAAAGATTTATTTTATTTTTAATTTTATTTATTTATTTATTTATTTTAACTACATTTTTACAGAAATTTTAGTGCTGTAGATATATTAAATCGGTGTTTTCATAAGAAACACATATATCATATTAACAGTACAGAAGGGAACGCAAAAGTATAATAATAAAAGTATAATACATGTGTAAGAATACATAAATAATCATAGCAATACACTATTGTAAACAAAATTAAAGCACTCAAAAAGGAAGGATGTTTGAAATTAATCGGCAAGACACATGCCTCGTCAATTTTGACAGTAGGTGTAAAACCCATACAAAGTTGTGTGATTCTAATTGCTGCAATAAGAACGTCTAATTGTAGCAATTGCTATATGAGTAGTAATATAATCAGCAACATGCTATAGTACTGAAGTGTATCATCTCAGACTGAAATTATACAATATATGGAGCTTATAATAGAGAGATAGTACAGCAAGTTGGGGACCATGTAGTCGTTTCTGCTACTCTTTTTATCACTAAATTGTTTTACCGCCTTCCTTAGCGCAAGCCTTCGTGGTGAAATTGGAAACATGTTTGTCTAGCAGTTGGGAGGATCAGAGTTCGAAATCTGGCGAGGGAACTGCAGATTTCTTCAGTTTTTCTGGTTAAATGATTATACCAATGGAACTAAAATGTGCCCAACGATAATTCGTCCGCACCAGGATTTGGCGACTGGATCCCCTCCTCCACAGTCGACCTTTAGGTAGAGGAGAATGTACAGAATTTTCTAATGTTTCACCTCGCATCTTCGTAAATTGTGCATTTTTTTGCTTTAAAAGTGATTGAGTTGTGTTGTTCTAATGTTCCGGTTAAGGTTTTATGCTTTTAGTTAATCTGCATGCAGTAGTTCTAGCATGATCAGCAATTTAAAAGTTTAAGGTGGTGAGTTAAGCCTATAGAATCCGTCATTTGTTTACATTCGAAACTCTTAGAAGAATAGTGAATTAAGTCAGCTGGTACACCGACTTCAGCGTCTTTTTGTCCAGTAAGATAAAAAGTTAACTCAAATTATAAATAAATTATAAATAATGATTAAAAAATAAGCATCTACACTAAGCTACCGATAACACGTAACGGAATAATTGCTTTGTTGACTTTTCTTAAATAGTTTACTTTAAAAAAATTCCGACCGGTGCTTGATGAATTTATGAAAAACTTGTGACTGTTAAAATTTACGGTTTATTTTTAAAGAGAATTGCAATTTTTGATGCCACAGCTTGTATAAAGTTAAAGCTAAGTTAATGTTGGGAAAATATGATAACCGGTATCATAAAGCAGGAAGATTCTACCCATGAAACTAGTATAACGTCTGGTTTGAAATCAGCCCAGTTTAATATCCTTTAATATTTAAGTCCTTGTATTGATCCATCTTAAAATTACTTTAACTAAACATTGAACCTAGTTCAAATTATTTCTAGTATTCAACAGTATGAAAACTTTAAGTAAGAAACACAGAATGTTGTTGCTTGTTGTGAGTTCTTCTGTTCTTTCTGACGAAACTAAGCCATATAAACAGACAGATCTGGATATTTATTGAGATAAATAATCAAAGTGAGGAATATCACGCATCACAGCTCAAAAAGCGCTAGTGTTAATAAGAGTTTCGATCCAACTGACTATCACTCAATTCATCAATTAAAGCACTCAAGGCCTGTTTGTAGAATTATTCTAAGAGGAAGAAACTTCTGGAAGCTTTAAGAAAAATCGTTATTAGGGCTTCGAAGACGTGTTTTCCAAAAGCTTGAAGAATATTGCTAAACCGACAGGAAATTACCAAGTATCGTCAAGGCCTGATAGAAGGATTTCTACCCAAATTTTCAGTTCTGCTAAACCAAACTCCACTCGACACAAATTAAAGTAATTAATTATTTACAACGTAGTACACAAAATGAGAGTCCAAAAACAAAATAAATGACCTCAGATTCAGATTTCAATGAAATACGCAATAAAAAAGCATAAAATCATTCCCGAAATTTGCTAAATAAATAAGTGTATAGCCATTAGGATATTTTGAAGCAGGAGTAAATGAAAAGTGTGCAGTGCCTTCGCCGGGACTAGAACCTGAACCTCTGGAATACGCGCCGAGTATGCTGCCGTAACACCACGAAGACATGCTGGAAGGTGGGAGAAAATACCTTAAAATAACGTAAGTAAATAAAAACAATACACAACAGTATAAAAGTACATGAAAACTAAACTATAAGGAAATAAGATACCTCAATATTTTGTGCAGTAACTATAGAGATGACAAAAGGAAAGCAGGGAGATAAAAAACAAGATGAGAGAAAAGGGAAACAGTAGCCATAACATGGCAGTGTAAAAAATATACAGACAAAGCGGATGAACAATATGAGTGTACCAATTATGCTCGATAACGGTACCACACATCTGCGCAGTAACTTAATGTCTGGTTATGTTAAATTTTTTTTGAACATGACAAAGTTCACGAGGACTATCTGCCTGAGGGAAGGGAGGCTCTTATAGAGACTTTCGAAGGGAAGCTGGCTCGTATTCACGTTACACACGAGGAAACCCAACCATGCAGTTAGCCCGTTTGCCTGGTTTCAAACCCGAGGCAAAATACCAGCATTCAGTGGTCTTAATCACTCGTCCATTCATGGGGCCTAGAATAGTATCTGCTTGGAATAATGTCAAGGAAAAGACCAGAACACACATTTTCAAAACAATAACTGATAATGGTGTTAGTATTTTAGTCAATTTTATTTTAAATAGTGTATTATTCGCCTGAAATTTATGGAGTTCAGTTATTTTTAGAGCATTTATGCATTATATACAATTTTAATGGGATGTATTTGGATACTCGCGTACCGGTTATAAGTTAGTTGCTCTTTGAATACATGTATTTCAGATAAGCATGCTCTTTTAATACATGTTATCGAACATAAGTTAACACTTGTGAATTTATTACAGCGTATAATTTCCTCTGTAATCAACGTATAAAGAGGGAAGCATCGGTAAATAGGAGAAAACGAGAAATACTTTTTTAGTAGTTTTACTTCTGGACCAATAATTTTTTATGTGACATTAAATGCATTAATATAACAAACAAACTGTTGGAGATTAAAAAGTGAGAGAATGTTCTATTCATGTGCTTGTACAATATTATTGTATGATACCTCTCTGATTTTACCTAATTCCAGATTATTGTCCATGTTATTTAAAAGTTAGTCTTAAAATGTATATTTTTTCCAAATGTTAAAGCATTAAAATATTTAAATTCCTAAAACTGGTTATAAATCAGCAGCAGGGAGCGCTTTCAATGCAAGTTATTTCTTTTATTATCGATTGAATTTCCAAAAATAAATCTCCCTCTTTCATTAGTCCTAAAACAGTTTTACTTGACATGGCATTCAGTCATTTATCAGAGCTGTTCTTTGAAGCTTTAACGCCTGTACGCTCTGTTATGAATACGCACGTACTGTTATGCTCTGTTAAGAATGAAGAAGTTATAGGAATTAAAGATTTCTAATTCAAGATTTTGGACTTTGGAACCAAGCCAATAATTTATATATTTATTTATCTTTTGTTTGTTACACGAAGTTATTATTTATTAAACTCGGGAATTAATATTTCGTTGAACATACATGTGCAATGGTTGTTATTCTCAAATAAGTAATTTTGTGCTTAAGAACTGTAATTATAATTTCGTAATAATAAAAATATTTGTAGAACTGGAACTATTAATTTTTCAAAGCCACAATCAGCATTTTAGTATAAGTATTTTTACTCTTCCGAAAATATTCATATAGGGAGTTATTCCTTAATCCCTTTCTCTTTATCCATTCTTAAACTGAAAACTACGAATTTAAATTTTTAACGAATTTATTTTTAAATTTTGTACCATTTCAGAAGTTTGGAGTTTGATTCTAGCTTCTTTCTCAGAATAACTGCATCTCTTAACTTTTATAATTTTTTCAAATCAGAAGTAGCCCACCAGCAGCCCAACGGTAAAGTTGCTAGCTAAACACCGGCAGTTCGATCGAGGCTCGAATCCTGGCGAACGGGATGGCTGATAGAGGCTTTCGTAGTTTTCCTCGAGTGTAACGTGTATACGAACCAGTTCCCTTAGAGAGTCCTCCACGAAGGCATCCCTCCCCTGAGGCAGATAGCCGTTGAGTTCTTTGCCATGATCAAATAAACCAAACCAAATCAGAATAAGTTTCTTTTTTTAAGAGTTTTGAAACTTGATCAGTTAACGTTTGTATTGTGGCCGATCGCTGATGTAACTACAAAAAACACGTACTGTTTACGAACAAGAATATCTGTTTTTGGTTTCGTAATTGCGGTAAGGATCTGCAAACGTGCGATTTGAAAAGTCTCAGACTTACTTAGCTTGAATTAACAAAAAGCATGAGCACTTTCGAACGAAAAAGAAGAAAAGGAAAGGGGGGGACGGAATCATGTAAGCAAAACTTCATCTGCAATAGAGGTTGAGCGAAAAAGGATTAGAACTATTCTCTGAAATGAATCGGTTCTTTTTTTTTTATCACTCACCATTCACTAATCGGAACAAGAGCGTTTAGAGAAGATGGAACGAAGAAAGGAAAGAATCGAATGAGCAGTGGGATCGGAAGCGGTCAGCAACGTTGGAGCGAAGAGAGAAAAGAATTGAACGAGGAGTATTACTGGAAGAATTGACTCAATCAACGCTTAGTGCTGTACTTATTTCTTTCAGCGGTAGTTTCGAGATTCTCTAAAACCCCCTTTTCACATAGAACTAAAGAACAACAAAATTATAGAATAAAAAATTTTCAGAAAGTTAGGAAATGATAACGATAGTACTCATTTTTTAACATGGGAGGATAAACATCCTTTTCTTCCCTAAAATGGAAATCGAACAATCATGGCACGTGATCAATAAAATTTCCTTTTTATTTTTAGCCCAAAGGATCGTTAGCTCAGAAGGGCTCTTTTTCGTTTTGTTATTTTGCGTCGATTCACTATAAACAGCGAATCATTTTTGAAATTGTTGCAACCAAATATTATCGCCCTGTATTGTATTTAAAGAAATTAAATTATGAGGAATCTGCATAAACGTACACATTTTTTTCGCATTGTGATAAAACAACGGTACCTAGAGCCATCAAACTTTGAATAACGTACGTCTTCACCCGAATATTTTCATCTGGAAGCCCTAATTTGGAATTTGGGAATTTGTTTTATTATCTCTTTCATATTTTTAAAATCATTTATGAGTTTTCAATTAAGACACTCAGCGATTTAAAAGCGAGCAATGGCAACATTTTACGGGGAAAAAACATTTTTGTCTCCAGCCCGCTATACTGTGTATCGGAAATTCTAAAGATATGCTCTTTTAAATATTTTGCGACATGTTGGATTGAATGTTATGACTTAAGTGCGAAGAACATGATATTTCATAAATAAAGGTAACACAAAAAACGTTAAGAGTATTCTTTACACATAGTTTTAACAACTAGGTATAAAACAAAAATATGTTTTGAGGTCAGCATATTGTTGTTAGCCCAAAAGGGTTATTAGTCTCAAAACAGGATTTTGCATTGTATTACTATAAAAGTCTGAATCACTTTTCAAATTGTTGCCACCAAATATTATAGCCCTGTACTATATATAAACAAATTAAATAATGAAGAATCTGAAGGAATGTATGTATGTTTCTCGCATTGTGATAAAAAAAGGTACCTAGAGTCTCAAAATTTTAATAACGTAATCTTCCATAGAATATAGGCACGTGAAAGCCCTAATTTGAATTTGAAATTTGTTTTATTATCCATTTCATATTTTGTAATACTTCCACAAATTTTTGATTTAAAAAAAAATAAATGATTTCAAAGCGAGCAATGGTACCACTGTACGGGAAAAAAAAAAAAAAATTATCTCCAGTGCGCGAGATTCTTTATCGGAAATTCTAAAGATAGCTCATTTTAAAATTCTTTTGCGATGTTGCTGTTGAACAGAATTTTATGGTTTGAATACGTAGAACATGATATTTAATAAATAAAGTTAATACACAAAACGCTAAAAAACGCCCCGTTGGACGTAATTTAAATTGCATTCTTTTTTTTTTTTTTTTTCCATGCAATTTTTTTTTTTTTTGCCAGTCAAGAATACACTCGCTCAGTAAAACGAATCAGTTCGTGAACGAATGTCAGATCTCTGTTGCTGCCACGCTTTCAACGTGAGCTTTGCATATACTTAAAACAACTACTAATCTCTTTCCTCGAATCCGAGGAAATTCACTTAATAAAGTGAACCGAGTAAAAAGAATCGAGCAGTTTCAATGACAATCCTCCGTAAACTGTAAAAGAGTTGCAAATTCGTTCCTTCGAGTCGAAGGAAATTCACTCAATAAAGTGAATCGTTTCTTTGAGTTCATTTCGGAGCGGATCGTTGACTCTAATCTCCAATAAGGAGTCTTCAGCAGTCAAAACTATTGGGTTGGCAACTAACTAATTGCGGATTTTTTTTAGAAAATCAAAGACAATTTTTTCATGGAACTAAATAACTTTATTCTGTAATGTATTGCACATTTTGGTCAATGACCTTTTGCCATCTTTCAGGCAGCATCATAATCCCACGTTCATAAAACTTCTGGGTTTTATTAGCAAAAAACTGAATCAGGTACGATTTGACATCATCATCATTATTGAAATTTTTAAAATTCAAGGAGTTTTGTAAAGATCGAAACAAAAAGAAATCAGATGGTGCAAGGTCAGGACTATACGGTGAATGTGGCAAAACATCCCAACCAAGCTCCAATAATTTTTGCCGAGTAACCAAAGATCTGTGGGGCCTTGCATTGTCATGATGGAATACAACACCTTTTCGATGTGTCAATTCGGGCCGCTTTTCTTCGACTGCATTGTTTAATTTCGTTAGTTGTTCAATGTGGACATCAGAATTGATCGTTCGGTTGGGTGGTAAGAGTTCAAAGTAGACAATTCCTTTGTAATCCCCCCAAACTGATAGCAAAACCTTCTTTTGATAAATATCAGCTTTTGATGTTGTTTGAGTTGGTTCACCTGGCCTGCTCCACGATCTTTTCCGCTTGATATTGTTGTAAACAACCCATTTTTCACCGCCAGTTATGAGTCATTTTAAAAATGGATCATTTTCATTACGTTTCTTTAGCAAATCGCAGCTGTTAATGCGTTGCGTTAAATGCGTTTCTTTCAGTTCGTGAGGAACCCATGTATCGAGTTTTTGAACATAGCCAAGTTGTTTTAATTGATTTTCAATGCATGTATGTCATACATGAAGATTCTCTGCAATCTCACGTGTTGTACTGTGATGATCCGAATCGATTATTGCTTTGATTAGGTCGTCATCAACTTCAACTGGACGACCAGAGCGTTTTTCATCTGAGTGAAAAATGACCAGAACGAAATTTGGCAAACCAATTTTGACACTACCGTTCTTTTAAGGCTTCGTCACCATAAACAGCACATAACGTTTTATGAGCTTGCCATGCGTTTTTCCCTTTGCGGAAATAAAATAGTAAAATATGACGAAAATGTTCCTCCTGATTTTCCATCTTTCAACGAACGCCAAACGAAAACTACGCAACCGATCAAAAAACTTTTTTTACTGATTCACAGCTGAATTGCCAACTATCAAATAACAAAATGTGTTTTACATTTGTACTACGTCTGCAAACCTAAAAATTCAACTGAAGCCATCTATGAGTGAAATCCGCAATTACTTAATTGCCAACCCATTAGATGACGCCAGCACCGCAGTCAAAATTTACTGAATGGATATTGTTGTAATATTTAAATTAATGCTGTTATTACTGATAGAAATCAAGATACTTTAGTGAAAGTTTGCGGAAGGCCTACCGCCAATCCTCCTGGATTAAATATGGAGAAACACATCGTTCGTTATTTAGTCGCATAATCACAGAACTCTTTTTATTTAATTAGCTAATCAACAGATAAAATTTGCTATATAACATATAACAATATTTATCGTATTTTCCATCGCATAAGGCGCACCGGTGAATAACGCGCATCTATAATTTCAAGCTGCATTTTTTAATTTTTAGGTATATTCACCGTAAAACGCGCATCCAGTTTTTCACGAAGAAACGTAAAAGATACGTGTGCAATGCTCTTATCTTTTGAGATCACTTATTCGAACATTTGTCCTTTTCGAAGAATGGCAAACCGCACTGACAAACGGTAAAGGGAACAATATGTGTGTGGGTTAAATGCTTGGGGGAGTAAATATTCCGGCAAGAGGCTGAATTGTATTCAATGTAGCTGTCCAAAAGAATGCTATTGTAGAGTACTTCCAACCTGAATGAATTCGTGGAATAAGGAAGTAGATATTTTCGCTTTCTGTAGTCATTTGAAGCCAAGATTTGGAAGTGAAAATCAAAGGTTCAGTAAATCGTGTTTGCTTTAGTTGAAATACAAGTGATCTAGCGCTCCTTTTAGTAGTAAATGTGGCACCCGCGAAAAGAAACAAACCCTGTGCTGATTTCAGATGCAAAGCCATTCATTTTGAGAAAGAAAATGGAAATCGTGCTGCAACAAGGATGTTTGATGTTGGTGAAGATGGAACGGGTAATGATTATTTATTTACGGATCAAAATAACAATGATGATGAAGATGAAACAAAATTCGATAAAACTACTGAAGATATAACAGAAGACGAATATGACGAACTCTTCGTGTTATCCGATAATGAAAATGTTTAATTTCATAAGGTATGTGATTTCTTTTAAATAAGAAGCATTTTGGTGCATGTAAAAATTTAATTTTTTCCTTATTTTTAAGCTATCATTTTCATATTCTACGTATAACGTGCACTCGTAGATTTCGGTCATATTTTTTGTATTGGAATATACGGTAAATAAATACGAGTTCAGGATTTGAAAGTCATTAAAAGCAAAGAAATTCGTTAAAATTTGCGCCAATCATTCCAGCGGTCAAAAATTCTGAATTACATTTAAAATAGCAACATAATGTCATCTTCTTTGTGAACTCGGCGTCACAACAATTTGCTGTAATACAAATTTAAAGTGTTGTCACGCAGATGAGTGGTGTTTTCTAGTCAGTCATTTTGCTAACCCCTTGAGTCTTCCAATGTTTTGAGCAAGCGCACTAGTAAAGAATAGGTTAGGTTAATTGATTAAAGCAAAGCAATTCGACAGCTATCTGCTTATAGAATAAAACACCTTTGTCGAGGATCTTTTAAAGGAAACCGTTTCATATACGCGTTAGACATGGGGAAAACTACGAAAACCAAACATACAGCCAGTCCCGTTCGGTGGGATTCGATACTAGGGCGAACTACCAGTGCTCAGGGACTTTACAGCTCGGCAGCTGGTAAGTTCCAGCGCACTAGTAATATCAGTTGCGCAAAAATATTACACTGATGTATGAGCTTTGGTGCTTTATCGTCTATGAAGCCCTTCAGAAAGTTTTTTTAAAAGCTATTTCTTAGTTAAATAAATACTTAGATTTTGCGTTGTAAAATGTGCTTGAAGAACATTTTTACCATAGATGTTTCATAGGAAATGAATTTTTACCTTTTCAAAAAACTGTCCATACCATGCTGTTTAACTGCAATCATTATCGTTGGTTATCATCAGCTTAATGAAATCGGAAAATGTTCATAAAAACTACATAGGTTTTTTTTAAGAAGATCTGGTGTCTATACTACTATGAGAAAAACTATAAGGCGTGATTCCATAAGATTCCATAAGATTTCAATTTATCGGTCAATATTTATTACGTGCATTACAAAGTAGTCCCTTCCGACAGCAATGTGTACTTATGGCAATTCCTTTTTTTGCTTTTTTTTAGTTTTTAAGTGCTCGATATAGTCTTTTATTGAGACTTCTTTAGACCTCGCAGCAGCATTTTTTATTTGCGTAAATAAATTTTAAACGGTTACGTTGAAAAGATAATTTTAATCATTAAACTAAGAAAAATTTACACAATGCGATACCAGGTGAATACGAAAGTTATTTGCTGAACTTTGCGCCCAAAACTCTCGAATAGGAAGAACAGTGTGAGCAGTTGCCTCATCATGATTCAAAATCTAGGAATTACTTCGCCACAATTCGTTTTCTTAGAACTTCCTACGACCATCGTTAGACGCTCAAACAATGTTCTTTGTTAAGAGTTTAGCCAGTTAGAAATTCATGACGAGCAGAACCACGATAATTGAAAAAAGTAATCAAAATTACGTCATTTTTCAGCGTCATTTCAGTTTAATTTTTTTTTTTTTTTTTGTCTTGCTTAATTTTTCGAACACTTAACTTTTAAGCTTTTTCTGTATCAAAAATTTACATCCATTTTCATTACCGGTAATAATGCGGTTTATGAACTTCTGTTGAGAATCATCTCCTATGTCACTAGAACATTTTGTTGTTAAAAAAAATTCATTGCTTTGAAAAAATTTCTAAGAACAACACACCGAAAGCCTAACCGTTTTCTCAGAATTTCTTTACGGCATCGTAATGATAGGAAAATTTTTTCAATAATCTCTCTGCGTTAAACTACGATTTCTGACTTAATGAATATGCTTCGCGCTAGTAGAAGTGTATGAGCTACTACAGCGCGATCCATGTTCGACGGGTTGTCTGCCTTAGGAAAACGGCTTATGTTGCAGAAAAACTCTTGTTTTTTTATAAAATGTTGTCTACATGGGCATACTGCAGAATTTCCATTTTTTTTTTAAACAGGAATTCTCTTTGTTAACGAATGTTTAAAGCACGTTCTTCATTCAATTGAATTCATTATTTTTGGAAATCGCCGAAGCAAAAAATCTTTATTTATTTAAAAGGAATTTATTTGCAAAATGGGAAATAAGGATTCATGCCAAACGTCCATAAAAGCCCTAACAGTTTCTTAAATGCCTTTCTTGCAAGTGCGTATTATAACGAACTATCAACGATTTTTAACATAATGATATGTAAAATTAATTTACTAATTGAAATCAATTAATTGAATAAATGTAAAGCTGATTTTTAGACATACTGAAAAGTAGTAATTCAGTTATCTTTGATTTAAAATATCCACGTACAAATAAATGGAAAATCCACTTTCTGATATCCATCTGAAATCAAACTAAGTATTATGCATAAACACAATCTAATTTCTTTAATAGCTTTGTCGATTATATTTTCTAATTAGGGCAGTTTCAGTTTCTTGAAAATGGTTTAGAGTTTTGACGGGTAATACTTCCCCCGAAATATAGGTAAGGAATACTCTCTTCGTCGAGAAAAACAAGAAATTCTTATTAGAATATAAATGTTGGAAGTATTCACAAATTCTTGTCAGTTTAATTTCAGTTACACTATATTAATATCTTACAAATGCTTATGCCTCACCTGGTCAGAGTTTGAGTAGCAACAATGGACGGTCTGGCTCTACGAATATATGCATTATTTGGTACGGTTAAAGCTGTTGTTTCATTGGAATTTTGCATACCGCTCTCAATATTGATGACACTGTCTCTCTTGCCTGACCTGAAAAATTGGTAAAAAGAGCATTAGGAAATAAAAGCAGACATTTCTTTCTGTTTTTTGGTCACATTTATCTATATAGATTGCTTCATAAATAAGCGGATTTTACTAGCTGTGTTTCAAGATGTGTTTTTATTTGAAATATTTCCTGTGAATGTTAAGACAAGGATCCCACTGATACACTAGCTTGTCAATACTTTTTCCGTAGAATTTTTCAGGTTCACTTTGATGCCACAAAAAATAGATTTTATACTTCGACATTCGACGCGAAGTTCTCCGTTGAAACGGGCATGTGAAAATAAAAGGACGAAGAGGCAGAGTGGAGTAGTAGGTCCTGAGCAAACTAGTAGCAAGATATAACCTTGCACTTTCCCGGAAAAGAACGATGTCTTGAGACAGTATTCTAAGCTCACTGTTCTCAGTCTTCTTCCTTGAATGTGCAGTATATCGCAGAAGCGGCCACCTTTAACCATAGTGACCAGTGCCTGTCGAAACAGTGAAAGAGGAGAGGCTATGATTAAAAGAAAGGGTTAACAAAAGCTTTCCAACAAAGCAAACAAACCTCAAACATAAATGAGTTCAAAAGAGGAGGAATACGTCATTGCACTCATTCACGTTTGAAATCGAACTTGCGAATAAAATATATATCTAACTACACTTAAGGAAAAAAAAAAGAAAGAAAGAGAGAAACGCAATTGGCAGGACAGTAAAGAGGAGAAATTTCGATTATATTATATAAAGTCTTTGCGAATTCCGCATATTCAGATAGACAGTAACAGATGCCTCGCATATATGTGCTCAGACAATATGCACAGATGTCAGCATTTGAGAGAAAACGTGTAGTTGAGCTCAAAGAAGCCGGTTGGTCTAATAGACAAATCGATCGACATTTGGATAAGAGCGATGGCACTATTAGACGATGTTAGCAGAACCATGGGCCGAAACCAGCTTCAGGAAGGAAGAGGTCAGTCTAGAGAGGTGGCAGAACCTGAGGACTGATCAATCATCAGAGCGGCACTCAGAGTGGCACTAGATTCATCATGATCATCGATCCTACGTGTCAGTGACTGCAAGGACCATTTATAGGCCGCTCAAAGAAAGAGAAATAAGCTCATAGCGTCCCTTGCGCAGACTGCCATTGACCTCTGTACACCGAAAAGCCCATCTGCAGCGATGTCGGGCTCATTCCACCTGGAATGTCACTGACTGGAGTAGAATTGTCCTTAGTGATGAGTCTCGCTTCGAACTGAGCTCCGATGACCAGCGAAGACATATCTGGAAGACGCCCCGGGCAGCGGTGCGATACCAATTTGATTTTTCCCCTTACAACCAGGAGTGATGGTCTGGGGTGCCATTTCATTTAATAACAGGACCCCTTTGGTTGTCATCCGCGGCACCCTTACATAACAGCGGTACCTCGACAAAGTTCTCCGCCTCTTTAAGTTGCCCTTCATAACACGCCATCTGAGCTTACATTTCAGCAACATAATGCCCGCCTACACACGATAGTTTCTACTGCTTGTCTTCCTGCTTCCTCAACACCACCTTGGTCAACAAGATCGCATGATCTCTCCCCCATTGAGAACTTTGGAGCATTATGGGCAGATGAACTTTCTTTACCTATAAAGCACCATTTAATTCGCACTTTTCTAAAACGGGCTAATCACCAGTCCAGCAGCTCTCCTCTGTAATTCACTAAAGTGACTCGTATTGTTTTCTTCTCTGTATTATTAGATGCCTGAAAAGTTATTTTTATAAATAATTTCGAAACTTTCGAACAATTTCACAATTTTATTCCATCAAGAGTATAGTGATAAACTCAGGCATTCTAGGCATATTTTTCATTTCATTAGATTCATCTTTTATATAATTTAATGTTTTCCTTTACCTTTGTGAATTTTAGAGAATGAAGGATAGCTTATGCATAATGATTATCTTAAGTAATTCGTTTAATTCGTGGTAATATAACGTTTTTAGTGAGATTTATTTTCAGAATCAGAAACTCGAATATTTACAAAAGTTAACTATCATTATACATGCTAAAAACTCTATTTGATACAGAAGCTAAAATAATAACCGTGTTACAGACAATTCATATTTTTGTTTTTAATGCATGAAAAAAATATTTTAAGAAGCTTTTTAATAAATAAAGTATTTTAATATGCGATTATATAATAATATATAAATAATTTTGCTTAAAGTCAGTAAATCTTATTTTTAAGAAATAACTGCTCTTCGGAAAAAATTTAATAATGTATTTAAATTCTAAGAGATATTCAATATGGCTTACTAGAACTGAAATATATTTTCGACTGAATGGGCATTCGTAATGCAAGTATAATGATTTTGATTGATTTGGCAGAAAGAAACTAGCTGATGCGTTTTTATTAAAATTTGAAAATTCCTTGTTATAAAAAATAACTTTCTCATCATATGTCACATTTTAAACTTCTGGAGTTGTTAATTATCTAATCAAGATAGATTATACAGCCAAGTAGCACTAAAATAATCCCACGCGTTTCAGGCCACACTGTTACAGGGAAGAGATACTGAAATTATAAAAATCAGCAAATTATTTTAATTTAAGCGGGTCATACTGAATAAATATGGAGTGATTATTAATAATGCTTTTAAAAGGGAACCTTGTGAAACGAAAGTAGTGTTCAGTAAAATTTAAAACTTTTGTCCCATTACATCCCATAGGATTTACTTTTCAATTTATTGTTTTTAATAATATGCATGTACATATAAACTTTTAAATTCTTTCTATGCCGCATGTTATATTTAACAAACGACATAAAAATGCATTTAGCGGCAAAGAAAAAATGAAGAAATCAAGAAGATAACAGTATCACTTTGTCTTTTTTGATTTAAAGAACTTCTATAACAAAAAGTAAATTAAGCCTACTTGGGAAAACTCTAATCAAAATAATAAACTCGAACCAGTTTAATTGTACCTCAAGGTAATTTTATTCCCTTATAATCGATATAGAAAATAGAGAATTCTCACCTGTTTATTAAAGCAAAATAACTGTCTCCAAATATGGAATAATTTGAAGCTCTTCGTTTAGAATTTGCATCATATTGCACAGATTCCAAAGATTCTTTTTTGCCATAACTTTCACCAAGTGGCCTGTCAATAAAAACAAAGAAAGGTTATTAATTTTGACTTGGTAACTCTGTTGCAGATTAAATGTTTCACTTTATAATTATATCCTGTTTATGTACATATATCGCAACAAATATTCATGATGCAAATGCAAATAATTAGTCTTCATTCGAGTTCTTCGAAAGTTGCATTTGAATCAGAAGTACAATTTCTGATCCTATTTTTATAATTTTGAGTTTGGACTATGGTTTTAAGGTCCAAAGGTTCTATAAAAGTATACAGGAAATTATAGTGTGCTCTAGAATTTCCTTCAACACATAAAATTGTCAAGAATTTCAAAGGAAGTCCCTTTTCTCAGTCACTCAGAGGCCACAGAGATTAAAGAGCCATAGAGTCTCACCTTCTTAGGAAGCATACACTAAGACGAGATCCTACCTGGATCTACCTGGACTTATCACTATGTCCAGTAAGAAAACAGAGAACATAAGAAGAACGTAAAAGACACTTTTATTAAGAACTAATTTAACAGAAGATTTTGCATTTAACAGAAGGTATTTTTTGTGCTTACAAAACCAACCAGCATTTATCACATAACTAAAAAATAATGAATTCAAATTAAAACTAAACTAAGTTAGCCGAAGGTTACTTTGAAATGATTAATGCGCAAATTGGCTTAAAACTATGCCAGCGTGACCAGTACTACTGACAAGAATAAAGCAACTCCGCAGACAAATTGCTATAACGCTGTTAACGTGGCCTTCAGCAGGCGGCATACGCTCTAAATAAACAATCTAAAACCATAAAATAATTGGTTAGATAAAAATAAATAAATCCTTGCATAGCAATGAGCTTTAATTAAACTATAAATTCCGATTGACCGTTTGTAAATAAAATATGATTTGTTTATGGCTCAATCTTAATTATAAACACTACTCATTTTTTGTTATTTTATTCTTCGATACAGTAGGCAATGATAACTATACGTGCTTTGATTCAAAAATAGTCCTTTCTCATGCTTTGATTCGAAAATAGCTCATCTATATCCTTTGTATATCCTTTGATATAGTGTTTCGGAATCAAAAATCAATGACTTATTTAACAATCACACAGTTTTTAAATGTAAGGTACCTTTAGAACTCCCAAAAGAGTGTTAAGTATTGCCATACATTTCCTTTTATATTCGCTATATTATTTATATTTTCTATAATATTTCTTTACAAATAATACATAATGATAACATATGATGGTAGCAATCTTTTATTTGCCAAATGGTTCGACACTAACGGGAAACGAATCCAAAATTGGGTTATTGACAACTATAAAATGATTATCTGACAACTGTAAAATGATTATCGGACCCCTAAAATTTGAGGACTAAGCAATGTTGGTTATCTTGGCATGTCATTGCTTTCGCATATGTTATACAGTTATTTTTCTTAATCACATTACGAAAAATATCAACTATACAGCTAGTATGTAACTACAGGTCTTTCTCCTTATCTGAAAACAGTCTGGATCCTAAATTTTGTTTTAAATAAAAGGTGCGCAATTATAACTTAATATCCCAGGCAGGTGTCCAAGCATACATTTATCGTAAAGAAGAAATCTCCACATTAATTTTAGCTAGGGAAACAGTAGAAGGTATCAGAGCTTGAAACAAAGCAAAATTTAACACTATTTTCTTTAGTCTGCCTTACAGAATCAATGTTGTAATCACCTAATACATCGTCTGACACCTGATACTACTAGAATCACTTGAAAACTTGCTCTAAATAAATGTTTAAAACTAGAGGACATAGATTTATTTAAAAGAATGACAGAAATTGAAGACAATATATATATATATATATATATATATATTGGGCTATAACGATAAGTCAATTGAAATTCTTATTAAATTTATAGATTATTTCGTTCCAATCATTTTGTATTATCATTCCTTTAAAGGAGTATAACAAAAATATTTCAGTCTTTTTTTTCTTAACATTTACTCTATTTCCAAGGCCATGTCCATTATGATTTTACCTTGGACAGGAATTTAACTAAAATGCAAGATGCATTTTTATTTCGTATATCTTATTCTGCATCTTATTTTGGATAATTGTATATTATTACTGTCCACAGCGTGTTATTTGAATCAGTCGAAAGACAAACCACTACTGTCATCACCCAAACTTACCTTGCTCTTTTCAAAAACTCTTTTCAAGAAATTGTACCACATGACGCAATAAAATAAGTATTCCGTTGCCTGACTTATAGCGGTTACTTTCTTAAACTCTGGCCTTGGGGGAACGCATTCCATCGTCAAGGGGTAACTGCCCTCCTACGCGACATGGTCAGACAATGATTTCATCACCACTTCGGGACCAAAGAATTGGGTTTCTTAAAACTGCCGTTCAATCCCCTAGCCGGTTCACTCGCATTCATTTTGCTTGTGTCACAAGTTTTTTATACTCAGAGGTAATGGTAATAGAAGTAAATTTTATCGACTGTACATAGCATAGCATTCACATAACACATTCTGCATGGATGATTTAATTCATCAATTTCTAGGTCATTTTCTCTCTTGGTAATATTTTATTTAGGAATGACATCAACTTTTAGATATTATAAATTCAGACTTTAAGGAATACATTCGGAAACTTTCACAACCCTAGATTGTTCTCACAAAAACTGTAAACTGAAATTTAAAAATAAGTAAAAACTGATTTCTTTATCGTATCATTTCTAATTAAAAAATACAGTATCTCATTGCTAATCATGCATTACTGTAGGACTGAACAGTAAATTTTACTTTTGAGAGTTCATTTCTATCATAAGCGAAAATAGTGTGTTCATATACATGGTGCAAAAAAACTACGTAAATTTGCAGAAATATATTGATCCCTCTGATGGCAACCAACTACCTAAGGTGACTATGAAAGTGGCCAATATTTGTTCTGTACAATAACTAATCCTAAATTTCCTTATTAAACAGAAACATTTTTGTTAAATAAGGGATACATTTCTAATTGTTACTTTAAAACTATTTTAATCGTTTTAAAGTAAGATAACAAGCATTCATTAAAGTTATTAGTTATTCATTAAAGTAAACTGTAATTTATCATTTGCGAATCATTAATTTTAATCTGTCTCGACTTGGTATAACTTGTCATATAGGCATGATTCCGCGGCTATGATATAGAACTCTTTAAATGATCAAGTATTTTTATTGTACGTACCATTTTTTTTATCAGTTTCTGTCTGTGGTTGGTAACGTATAACAAATTAATTTTCCTGTAGCATGAAGGCAGCTTGTATTTGTTTCTAACGTGAATACAATCTCTCGGCTTTATTTCGAAATATTCAGTGCATATATATACATATATGTATGGGGGGCGGCTTGATTCAATGTGTGTTTTCTCAAATCATTCTCGTAATGACATTTAAGTCCTCGTTTTCAATTTATTATGAATTTTTTTATGATAAGTTTTTGATAAGAACAAAGAGTCAAGACTTTAAAGGTGCATGGAGACGACTTATTAACAAAATATATGTTAGTTTATAATGTGTATAGTGTACATCTGTCTGCAAACCTGTCAATCGCTTATGATAAATACGAGCCAAAGACTGGAGTAATAGATATTTATACTGACGGCTCCGGACAGGATAACAATTATGGTTCAGCATTCGTAATAATTTACTATGGAACTAAAATTGACTATGCAACGTATAGACTGAATTATTATGACTCAGTTTTCAATCAGAATGGTGTGCATTCAATAAAGCCTTGATGTGGATTAAAAGAACCTTACGTGTTCTTACTCAGTTAATATTTATACAGATTGTCTTTCCTTGTTACAGTCATTGTCTAGTCCGGTTTCTAAAAATCCGTTAATTAATGAAATCAAAGAAAATTTAAGAAATATAAAGAAGAAACATTAAATTTTGTTACATTGGGTCGAAGCTCATGTGGACTTTGCCGGCAACGAGAGGACGGACGTACTAGCTAATGAGGCGGCCATGGCGGAAAATGAAATTTTTAAAGAAATATCCGATTTAAAGAAATATACAGAGTTAATAATGCAAAAATATTATCTTGATAAATAGTCGCAATATTGGAATAGTTCAATAAAAAAAAAGGGCTTATTGAAAAATATAAAAATAACTCAAAAAATGCCAATATATAATGATATAAATGCAAATCAGTTTGTAATAAATCATGGTAGATTTCCGGAGTATAATAGTAGATTTGGTAGAGAGGAAAATTCGTTATGCTTAGCTTGTAATTCACTTCCCTTCTACTTGCTTCACAGGGCACTTCGCGTTGAAATGTAAATTAACAAAAAGTGTACGACAACAAATGAAAATTGCAAATTTTGAAAATATAAGTTATAATAAATTACGTAAGTTTGCCAAAGAGATTGTAGCAGTTATTAATGGTAAACCGGAGTGCATGTGATGTTTTTATATAAACAAAATTATAACTGTATTAACTAAAAATTGTCATTTATTGTATTTTTATTTGTATTTTAGTGATTTTAGAATTTTATAGACTAGATTTGTAGTTTTAACTTGTAATTTTTTTTCATTTTGACTTATTGAGATACTAATGATTTAATGCCTTGTGATGTCTTAATTCTATATGATCTTGTTTCTTTTCACTTGATATGCGTTAATTGTGTGTTTATAGTTTGTGTTTGAATGTTGTGATTGTGCTTGAGCTTTGTTTCGTGGTAAACTTAGAGACGACCCAAACAAGATCATAAGGTCTATTTTTAGACCAGGTGGACCGGATCGTATTCCTCTCATTCGTACTCTAGAAGCGTAACACAGCAAACCGGGGATAAAAATTGGAAAGATTAAGCTACAGACATTTCTAACACAAAAAGAAAAAAAAAAGATACAACTCTCACTGATATTCAGCCTAAACACACACCAACCCTATTTTGGACGAAGAAAAATAGAAATTGTTACCAGTTTTGTTACCTTGTAGGGTTCAACTCTTTAAATCTTAAGTTCTTACTTAGAACCCCACGAACACTTTACAAGCGAATAATCGCTTAAGTGTGAACAGAACAGGTGAGACTTGAGAAGGGTTTAAAACCCTTTATTATCCAGTATATTTACAATCAGTTCCGGCTTGGAACTTTACAATAAAGCCGCCACTCGGACTTCAACTTAAATACTAATAATTTGAACTAAAATTAACTTAACTAAAGTTCTTAAATAAATATAGCCGAAGCTATCAGAATCTAACTAGTTGGCCCCTAAGTATTAATTGAATCGGCGAAGCCTCGCAAGGGCTTAGATATGGCCGAGCGTAGTAACAGCTAAGAGAGATGTGGCCAGAAGGCAAACGCGCGCTAAGCAGGAAATCAGACTCTCTCTCTCTCTGCTGAAGTCGGTTAAGTCACGATTTAGATAGTGCTCATTCTTATTTGCATTCTCTGGGTTTCTGAATTCACATTCTGGCAGGAAATTGTAAGCTTAAATTAGAATAAGATAGGAAACATATAAAACTTAAAATAACTGTTAGAAAACGCATTATAAACCATACAACCTTAACGGATTTTCAAAGAATCGAATGTTGCTTTATTTAATTTGAAAACAAATAAAATTAAATCAGTAAATTAACTGAAAGGGATACAGAAACCCTCTTAAACTTACTTATTCAAAGGTGGTGCGCATGGGATGGGACAACAGCAACAATAGCGAGCAAAGACGTTTTGGACGTAACTATGGCTGTGCTCTGATTCTTGTATAGGAGGTTCTTCTGCACTGCCGAACACCATAACCTGCTCTCTCGGCGGAACACTGCATGGAAACAAGAACAAATTAAACAAATTTAAAAAGAATATAGTCTCATCTTTTGATTTCAATTTGTCACATAGGTATTTAAAACTGGCGTTCTTCCACTAGAAAACCTGCAGATTCATAAATAAATAAATAAAAATTCTCTATATGCGCATTTGAGGGGATTCGGTATCTCAAAATCGATGAAATTACCGATTTTTCAATTTTTTGCTAACAAAAATACCTCAATATCCTTACTACACTGAAAAGAAATTTTGAAAGGATCTGACAGTAATAAATGTTATAAGAAGCGTTTAAAAATTTCGACAGTCCTTTAAATGCCACCCCCTTACTGTTTACTCTTTTTTTTTTTACTTTTTAATAGTTTTCGTAATTTAATAAAAATCAGAGTAAAAGAAGGGAAGTCTAATTAAATATGACTGCAACTATCAGTAAACTCTATTTATATGCATAAACTGATTTATTTAAATACTAAGTGAAGTCGGAAAAATTTTTTTCTCTTTTGAAGAAG
>KK113849.1:193180-204011 GCA_000611955.2 Stegodyphus mimosarum
GTTTCTATGTGTATTATTAGTGAATTTTGCTGTGCTTCTTCAAAAATTGAAATTATTTGTGATAATACAAGAACAGAAAGATGGAGCCTAATGAAAGTGATCAAATTCCTGACTGTAACACTATTGAAAATCGTGCTGGAACAAACATTAAACGCTTTAATTGACTAAAATACTCCTAGATTAATTTGAAATGCAATTTATATACGAGATCAAATGGCTAAAATAAGAGAAGATATCCCATATGCTGCTGAGCGGTTTTAAATAAAATATTTTATGTCTGCTCACATTTCAAATTTTGCTTTTGAAAAAAATGAAGAAAACGGCAAATTAATATTATTAATATTGATTATAAATATTTTTAAATTGATATAAATATATTAGAAATTATATAATATTAATTTACATATTAAAACTGTTTTTAACGTATTTACAAAACAAAAGGCAGGTAAAGAAAACCTCTTGCATTTTATTATTATTATTATTTTGTTCAACATTTCTGGACAGATATGATTTTAAATAAAAGCTTGTAATTTATGTTTGTATTAGCCAATTATATAGTACTACGTTTTATTTTAGATACATATGTTGTGAAATTCAGTCGTAAAATTTTTAAGAAATTTGAAGTGATTTAAACTGCGTTTTCTCAGTTTTCAATTTTTCAATAAATCCTTCTACTTAAAGTTTTAAAACTTATAAAGATATAGACTAAATTATTTAATGTTTTTACTGCTTGCTTAAAATTATACTCTTGATAGAAGCAAGGATGGGTTTTGCAAAATACTGAAAGTGAAAATGAGCTACAGACATCTCTAACACGAAAAGGTCATATTTATGTATATCGGTCATATTGAGATCATATTTTTTTTCAAACTTTTTACATAAAAATGAGCTTTTTTTCAGAAACTAATTCATTAATTGCAAAATCGATCCTTAAAATTATAAATAACATTCTAATAAATACAATAAAAGAACTTAGGGGAAAACACTAGAAATTATAGGAAAAAACAATTTAATTTTTAAAATTTTTCTTCAAAAAATTTAAATTAGAAAAATAACTGATAAATAATATTTTTCCAGCTTAAAATCATTTTGTCTTACAAAAACATTTAATAATATTTATAAAAAATAGATGAAAGTTCTTAAAGAAATCATTAAAATGGTACCGAGCCCCCTTGATACGTAAACTAAATTCCAAACATTAATTGTGTATATTAGAAATGCCACATTTGACCAGAAGATGATACGCATGATTAAGAGAAGATCATCGCACTCAAGCGTGAGTGGAATTTTTTCAATTAACGGGAAGGATCCTGTAGATTGAGTTAAAGAAACGCAAACTCGTACTTAATGAGAAAATGTGTCCTGTTATGCGTTTCACTAAGTGTGTTTATTCTTGTTTGCTAGAATAATGATATATAGTTGATCATCGGAATTAAAGAGGCAACTTAAATTTCCCTTCTCCCTCAAAGTGCATATCACCATATTAGTTATGTTTTTATCGAGCTTGTGATAGGGACCCAAACTGCTAGATTTAGGTGAATCTCTCAATCGTTGCAATATAAATGAAGATGTTAAATCTGAGAACAAATATATCATGTAACTCTAACCAGGCAGAAATGATACAGTCGTTCAGTTTGTTCATGAATAAAAATAATATTCACTCCCATTTTGTAATAGAACAAACATAAACCTGTCAGTTGTTATGTAACAAAACCAAATCTTTACCTTTAATTAGAATTAATTAGGGGAAAGATAATGAAAGATACAAAGGAGATTTAAGTCTGTGTGTTACATTTTACCAATGATGCAATAATGAAAATGAGAATTCAAATGTTAAAAGTGAAGATGTCGAAAATAATAATATGCCTGAAGATTCTTACTGAATTAGCTGGTTTGTTATATTTATATATTATATTTATTTATAAGGTATTTCTCCCACCTTCTTCGCATGCCTTCGTGGTGTAGTGGTCTGCATGCTCGACGCGTAACCGAGAGGTCCGTGGTTCGATTCCCGGCGAAGTCGTTGCGCATTTTTCATGTCTCCTGCTTCAAAATAACCTAATGTCTCTACACTGGCGTCCGAACTAAAAGGGTGGTGGATGATGATTCTCCACCACCGCGATTTGGCGATTGGGTCCCCAAAACCCCAGTCGCCCTTTAAAAGGGGGAGTCTATAAGGTATTTCTCCCACCTTCTTCGCATGCCTTCGTGGTGTAGTGATCTGCATGCTCGACGCGTAACCGAGAGGTCCGTGGTTCGATTCCCGGCGAAGGCGTTGCTCATTTTTCATGTCTCCTGCTTCGAAATAACCTAATGTCTCTACATATTCAAGTTAATTAGTATTGAATGCTTTTTCGTTTTCAACCCCTATTATAAAATCGTTTTTATTTTTATTATTTTTCGAGTTTTAAACTTTTGCGGGCTTAAATTCAAGTAAAACAGTAACTATATAAGTTGTATAAAACTCTGTAAAATATATGCTGTGCAACACATTTTCAGTATCTGTTACGCAAATATTTTTTATTAGTTTTAAAATTCTAAACTTCTTTTGTCCATAAATTCGAGCAAAACATAACTATAAAAATTGTATAAAAGTCGGTAAAATAAAATATTTCTTTACATTTACTTAAATGTTATTTAACTTCAATTTTTTTAGAAATTTAGCAAGCTTTCAACAATTCCTTTTAATCCTTTCCATTTTTTTCCTTTCAAAGGATCTGAAATAAAATTCAGTTAGGAAGCACTGAATTATAAACTATTAATTTTTTAAGATTTTGTGTTACGTGCAAAGTTTTTTTTAACTTTACAACATATCAGATCTCAGTTCACTGCCTCCCAAAGTCAAGCAGCAGTTAAAACTAAATATTTATCACAAGTGATATGCAATGAGATTTAAAATTTTTAGCCATAAGCCAATTTGAAAAGAGTCAAAGGAAGGTCCTATTTTAGAAGTTAGACTGTATTGATAGAGACTTCAGCAATTATTAAAAACTAAAAAATCTGATGTGAGCATCACACCCCAAAATTGCAAATTTTGCGGCCTAAAAATTGAAAATTTTGAAATTAAATATCCCGGACGACTTTTGTCGAACGTATTTCAACGTATTCTTTCATAAGGAGAATAAAACTTTCCGAAATATAAGTTTAGGAACCGGGAGACCGCATTAAAAGTTATATTTCATTAACTGTCCAAAAATACTTCTCTTAATTTGACATTGCCAAAACATGAATATTTTCGTCATTCAAAATTCTTTTGTAATTGGAACTATATGAATGATTACGACCAATAATTGAGGATATAAAGGCCGTATAAGAACTTTTAAGCTGGGGAAGGGATATAGATATACTTTTCATATCGCCTATTGCAATAAAACGCGGGGTGCATAACTAGACGTTGTAGAAGTCCTATATACAAAATTTCAACGCTGTACGGCTAATAGGTTTTGAGTTACGCGAGATACGCATGTACACTGCGAAAATAAAAGTCCGATTTTGTGTAAAAAAAACCTATGTTAGAACAATACAATATATAAATCTAATATATATGCCAAGTCGCGCTTTCGAGACATGCAAAATGCAATTTGAATTTCGTCAATCTGTCCAGTAACACGGAAGATATATAACTATCCTTTTTTTTTGGGGGGGGGAGAGCGCAGTGTACATATGTAGAGACGTCACGAAAAATATCGATTTTTACGGATAATTCAGTAAGAATTGATTTTAAATCCATTTTACAGCCCATTTTGGAGTCCTTTATTCTGTCCATAAGTAGAGACGTCACGCAAAAAATTAGTCCAAATGTATTCGGGAAGGATCAAAATGAATATTTCAGTTGAAATCTGAAACCCGAAATTTTTCACGATTACAATACTTCCTTTTATTCGTGCAAGCAAATAAAAAATTCCCGTGAAAAGGAGAGAATGAGGGTTCTAAGGAAAGCCGTGGCTCATCCTGGGATGTTATGGCTGCAAAAGTTTATTAATAACTTTACTAAAAAAAGCTGAAATTTTTTTGTATTAATTTATTTGTAGATAAAATTCGCTATGCTTCCGTCTGTCGAGACAAATAAATTTTGTTTCTATATCATGAGTGTTAGGAATTGGAAAAACGAATAGTTATTTTCACTTGAATTAACAATAAGCAAATTTATTCGCGAATTCACCCAAGATTCTGGAGGGATTTAGTCAAATTCAAGCATATGAATACTATTTTATCAACAAAGAAACTGACACATTACGCGTCATTCATCACTTCAAGGACGGAAGCAGATAAACCTTTGCTTTTCAAATCCCTATTCGTTTTGTTTACAAAATGACTTTTATCAGAGAGAGCTTGCATTCAGTTTTCGGAGTACTTGTAGATACAGCGCACGAAACTTTAACATTAAATTTATTACGACGAAAAAATGCACATGCATAATAACTTGTATTTAAACAGCGCATACGAACTGCAAGTTAGGTTTTAGATTTTGTTGAAACTGTTAAAACAAGCAACAGATGTTTCATACTCTTTCAATGTAGCACTTAGTAAAATTTCTAAAAAATATTTACTGGCTTTTAAATATATGGTATGATTTATGGTATGTTTATTGTTTGAGAGCTGAATAGGATCATTAGATCATCACTTTTGGTTTACTAGTATATTTATCATGTTCTAAGAAATCCATAGTAAACACATTTTGGATGTATACAGGGTGTCTCAAAAGAATGGTATGTTAAATATCTCTTAGCAGACTCATGGTCCCTGTTGAAGAAATCTCCAACCTTAAATAATGAAGAATCTGTATGCATGCGTGTTCCTCGCACTGTAATAAAACTCCGGTACTTAGAGCACCTAATTTTGAACAAACATAGTCTTCGGGGCCTGAAATTTTGATGCTCTATACGAATTAATCGAAATTCTGGTTTACAAACTTAGCAACTTAAGGGCAGTGTGTTACCACTCGGCATCAAATAAGTTGTTTATATTTGAAATTGAATCGGAAAACTCCAAGATTAAAAAAGAAATGTGATGTTATTCGACAAGGCGTAAGGCGTCTTTCGGATTTAATCAATAAACTCAGCGATTTGAAAGAAATGTGCTGACTCTGTGCGAAATAAAATATATATTTTTATCTTCCACGCGGCAGGGTACTGTTATTCCGCAAAATATAAGATATCTAATTTTTCTTTCAAATTTAACCTATCTGTTACTGATTAACAAATAAAGAAATTTAAAAACAATAAACCCAGTTATTCATTTGTATTATTATTGCTTACTTGGGTCCGTGAAATTGATCAGCTGCGTTCATTAAAGTCATTATATATTTTAATTTTTAATTTCGAATTTGATTTTTATTTATTTCATATTTTATGCGAATTTAATGAAATTTTGATTAACAAACTCGGCGCTTTAACATGATTGTGTTGCTACCTCTCGAGCTAAAACACTTTATTTTCCACGCGCCAGTGTGTTGCCATTTGGCTAAGGAAGATATTAGAGCCCTTTCAAACTCACTTTCATATTTAATCTGTTATTAATAAACAAACTAAACAGTTTAAAAGCAATAAAAGCTATTTTAATGATACGTTTTAATCTGATTTACTTAAATAAAAATGTCTTTAATTTATGATTTCTTTAATTAATAATTTTTATGGATTTTTTTAAAATTTATAGACGATTTTCAAACGCCCTATGCTATGTAATTCATACGGAATCTATTTCTTAGATAACTTCTATTCCTTTTTACACTTTTTTAATACACAAATCTTTCTTAGAGGGGTTATATCGTAATCGAAAGCGTTTAGATACAATTATGCTACTCACTTGAAACGTGCTCATAATTTCTAGAGAAATTCTTCAGTATTATTTCTTTTTAAACTCATTCAGTCTGTTCTAAATCTTATGATATTATCATTAGTCTCCTTTCTTGATCATTTTTGATATTCTTCGAGAAAGATTTAACAGATTGCTTTGCATAATATAGAGGAAAAAGGAATTATGCAGCAGAATAAGTGCATTTGATGATTGCTAAGGAACGACTTTTATTCTCTCCTATCATCAAAACCTTCAACAAAAATAAAATGGAAGAAAAGAAACAGTTTTTAGAGCTAACATCAGTATTACTGATATATATTGAAAAACAGAAGAACATACAAAAAAATATAAATATACTTCAGAGGATCAGAAAAAAATAAATAGGTTGGTATTTTTTCATTATCCGTATTTAATTGCTGTGGAATAAGATGCTTTTATGCTTTGAAAAAGTGAAGTGCTTTGAAACCTTTTCCTTCCTTTCAGTCTTTTCTGAAGCTTAAACATAATAATTATTTTACACAGATGGCCGAACAAACGGCTAGTGAATCAAACGAAGACTTAAAGCTCCGATAACCTTGGTTACGTGACATTGAGAAAGCAGTGTGCAGGAAAGGAAGGTCTTAAAAATAAGTTTTCTTCAAGATATCTTAAACAGAGCTACGCATGTTAATTTCTAGAATGTACACGCAAAATCAGAGAGATGTCAGTATGCTTTACGATGCCATGTGATAATATTATTATGACTACGAGAAATGTGACAGAGCCACTATAAATTGAAATCTTCAAATTAAAGAATAACGCACAGTGATATCGGCCAGACTCCCTTTGTTGCCTCAAACTGCTCACCATTTGAACTTTTCCAATACTTGCCAATGTTATTGCATCAGTACTGTTTCGAGTCCTTTCAAGAGATTTTCTTTTTTGGCTGTGGCCCGTTGTAAGCAGTCTTTTTCGATACTGTTCTATTGTTGATGGCAACAATGTTACATTGTAATCAAGTATATACAGTATCAAGATCTCGTGATCATTATAGTGTGCAATCGTTCACGTTGCACTGTAATGTTGGTACCACACTGTCGAACGCAAAATGCAACAGGCAATGTTTCCTAGAAAATAATTCTTCCTAATCACTCTGAATGGTAAACTTTTATCTGCAACTTTTTCAACGATAAGGAAAATTACTTTTGTCTCTGTCAGAAGTTCAATCAAAGAAATGTCAGAAATTTTGTCTGTCTCTGTCCAATCAGAAGGAGGAAGGACTACGGAGCCTAATCATGTAACCCAAGTACACTCAAGTTAAGCACGAAGAGGAAAATGCTAATTTCCGGAAGCCAATCAGAATTGAAGAGGATGCAATTCGCTGCAGAGGTAGATGGAAATATGCAAATATGTTAGGTAACAGCCAATCGCGCTTTCATGTCAAGAAATATACAAAAAAGGCAATCTTATAAGAAGCCAGCATTGTGAAAGGTTACAGAAGTTGATTGTAAGTGCTGATAGAAGGTGTTTAAAACTTTCGTACAATTTGTTTTCAAGACATACGTGTTTCTATGACTTCCAGAAGACGAATGGAAGATTTTGAGCGCTGGCTTGTTATGGGGCGCATTGAAGCAGGACAGTCGATCACAGATGTTGCTCCTTTCTTCGGCGTTCATCATTCTGTAATTTCACGTTTATGGAAACAATTCCAGACCACACAGACAATTCACACAAGGCCCGTAGCTGGTCGCCCAAGGGTTATAACCCCGCGGAAGATCGATATATTGCTATTGTAGCCAAGAGGAATCGCAGAGCGACCTCCACACGTGGGACGTCTATGGTTACAGCGTCAGTTCGTAAGGCGATATCTGCAGCTACTGCACGCCGAAGATAGCATATGAGTGGACTGTACGCCCGGGTACCTCGTGTTTGTGTTTCTCTATCCGTCCAATCAAGAAAGGCACGATTACAATGGTGCCGGGAACATGTCAATTGGAATGTGTCTGACTGAAGCAATGTCATGTTTACTGATGAGTCAAGATTTGCTCTGAAGCCAGATGACAAGCGTATAAGGATATGGCGTGAACAACGAACACGCAATCAGTCCCAAAACATCACCGAACATCACGCATTCCGAGGCGGAAGCATTATGGTGTGGGCAGGGATTTCATTAGGATACCTCACCGACCTGGACGTCTTTAAACGAGGTTCTTTGACGGCTGTCCGGTATCGAGATGAAGTCCTAGAACCATTGTGAGATTGTATGCTGCAGCAGTTGGCTCTACTTTTGTTTTAATGGACGATAACGCAAGTCCTGATAGAGCTGACATTGTCAATGACTACCTGGAGAGTGAAGGGATTGTGCGTATGGCGTGGCCAGCATATTCGTCCGACCTTAATCCCATTGAAAATCTTTGGGATGCTCTCGCCCGCGCTGTATCTTCAGGTTTTCCACCTCCAGCCACTTTTATTGAGCTGGAAACTGCTCTACAAGAAGAATGGCGGTTGCTTAATTCTGCGGTGGTTGAACACCTAATTGAAAGCATGGTCACAAGGTGTAAACTTTGTATACAGATGAGGGGGATCACATACCCTACTAATGTCTTTTTTCTTCATTTTATGCTGTTTATTTTCACTTTATACATAATTTTGTTCAAGTCTCCGGTATGTCATTATCTGATAACTTACAAAAATTTAATATTGTTTTCATTTCTGTACATAATTATTGATTTTGTTTTATGCATAAATATATATGTTACTTTCCTGACGAATTTTGTGTCAATCAAAGCAGTATTTGTTGATTTTTTTGCATTTTACATCTTCGTGCTTAACTTTTGGAAGTGAGTGTATATAGAATTTCTGGAAACAAAGCTTCTTCCTGATGCTGAGTTCAAGAGGTGATTGTGAGAATTCGTTCTTCGGTTTGATTATAATTTAACTTGCCGCTCAATATTGAGCACCATCTTGACTAAGGATGAAAGCTCGGGCGTGTGACTGTCATTTAAAATGAAGAAACTGAAGTTTCAAAGTTATTCTGAAGTAAACTGAAGAAGTTTCAAATTTCAAATACTATTCAGTATTTATCTTAGTATATACTTCAAACGAGTAGCCACATTTCTAACCCCCTGCGAGCTTCTTGAAGGAACATTTTAAATCAGATAAACATTTATCCTGGAAGACGCATTCAAGTTTTTATTCGTAGAAAAGCTAAAAATCAAAATTTAAAGCCCTCCTAATTTAATTTTTACGCGACTTCTAAGATTCAAATTTTTTTTTTAAAGTTGCATAGTTTTAATAACGTTTTTCACTGTTCCTCCGACTCTTTCTTAAAAATCTTTGAAAGGGTAAACTTACTGCCTGGAATTTTATTCAATAAACTCCGCATAAAAATTTTAATTTATCACATTTTTCCGAAAAGGTGTCACAAGAGGAATCATCATAAACTCATGGACTGATCAAACTTGATTCATTCCTTAAATGGAAGCCATCGGTTTACAACCGTACGTCAAAGTATATTTAGTCCTACAATCCTCTGAACCTTAAGTTAACATTTCTTAATTTAAAATTGCAGCTGACAATTGCTCTCTTAAACTAATTCGAGATGACAGAGTTGTTGGCAGTCTGAAAAGTGATACGACTATTAAAGGCAAAGCGAAAAATTATTTTTCAGTAGGCGAGTTGGCATGACCATTTCATTTTAAAACTTTTCATTCGTGTTAATATCCTAAATATTAAGCGAAAGAGTTATTTATACTGCCCGTATTATTTTCAAGTCATACCCTAGTTACTTTAAACTGCATATCATTAAAATTTAGGTAGAAGGTATTTTTAAGATAGTGACAAATATTCATATATCTAAATCGATTTTGCTGTTATATTGTTAGTACGTTATTTTTTAGGTCTTTCAAATGAAAACAAAATACTTTCCTCTCTGCGATCAGCAGTTATCATTAGCATTGAAAGCTCAGATAAACAATTCGTACTTTGTTTCATGAGCACCCGAGCACGTAAATTACGTCTGAGATGTTCAATGTTTTAGTTATCACATTTTGAAAGCTATTTTCGAAGTAGTTTCGCCTTGCAGTTAATGTTTCTTTTTATTATCGTAAAGATAAATGTTTGTATGAACTTTATCTTTTGGCTCCAGATTATATGCATATTTTAAAAACAAAAACATTTCATACACATAAGATAAAAATTTAATTATGATAATGCAAAAGGTAAAGAAAGAAGTTTCTTTGGTGAATAAAACTCAAGTTACTTTTTACTTTCTTGCATCAAGCAAAGGAGGTATTGTATTTGCGAAAAATTTCGGGTATCATATTTCAACGAAAATACTTTTTGACCGCTCTCGAATCAATTTGAATGATGCTTTTGTGTGACATCTGTACGTACAGACAGAACAAATGACTCTTTTTTGAAAACGGATTGAGAAGTGGACTCAAAATAGAATCAGAAGAGATTTTTTCACGAGTCTGTACGTACGTACATACGTATGAATGTATCTCGTATAACTCAACGAGTACCAGTAGAATGCTGAAATTTTGTACATGGGACTGCTATAGCTATGCATCTACCTTTTTTGTTGAAATCGGCCCTACCAAACGTACATAATTATACACTGCTCGACATTGAAAATGTAACACCAAGAAGGAGTGATCAGAAAGTGTTCAAATTTCGACAAAGACCAGAGACAGCAAGCAGCAATAAGTGACCTTTATTTCAAAATGATAGTCAGAATACAGAGCGAGAACGGAGTCTGCTCAGTAGGATGTAGGACCATCGCGGACAGCGATGCACGAAGAAACACGTCTAGGCATAGAGTCAATAAGAGTGCGGATGTTGTCTTGAGGGATGGCTCTCCATTCACTTTCAATCATTTGCCACAGTTCGTCTTCTGAAAGAGGCAGGGGCAGAATCTGCAAACGGCGTCCAATCACATCCCACGCATGTTCAATTGGTGACAAGTCAGGAGAGTACGGTGGCCAGGGAAGCATCTGTATACCTTGCAGAGCATGTTGGCAGATGCAAGCGCTGTGTGGTCGGGAGTTATCCT
>KK113849.1:204058-226080 GCA_000611955.2 Stegodyphus mimosarum
ATCCAAGTATCGTTGGGCCGTCATAGTGCCCTGGATACGAACTAGAGGTGACCTGGAATCGTAGGCAATAGCGCCCCAAACCATTATGCCACGTTGTCGCGCGGTGGGGCGTTCCACAGTTACTGCCGGATTAGATCTGTCTCCACGTCGACGCCACACACGTATGCGGCGACTGTCACTGGATAAACAGAAGTGTGACTCATCTGAGAACACGACGTTTCGCCACTCATGTCATCCACATCGCTCCAGTCCGGCACCATTCTAAACGTTGGCGTCTACACTGTGGGGTCAATGGCAGTCTTCTTAACGGACGCCGTGAGTGCAGGCCACGTTAACCAATCGACGGGAAACGGTTCTTGTCGACACGGAAACATGCAGGGTATCTTGCACATGCTGCAGAATCGCGGTACAAGTGACTTCCGGGAACGTCACAGCTTGTCAGCGGATGCGTCGATCCACGCGTGTTGACGTCACTCTGGCTGCCCCTGCACCCCTCCTTCTTCCCACATTTCCTTGTTCCAACCATGTTCGCCATAGCCGATGCACCGTGTTCGCATCCATGTGGGTATCAGCTGCGATTTGACGTAAGGACCAACCCGCCCTTCTCAGTCCGATCACCATACCCCTCGTAAAATTCTCCATCTGCTGGAAGTGCCTTCGTTGCCGGCGGCCTGGCATTCTCTCCTATTTCACGTATCCTCCGGGACAAAAACCAACTTTCTTCGCTAATTCGACTGGCAGAAATAGCGACCCTGAGATTGGCCATTCTGCACGTTCCTTCCCTTATATCTTACTTCACGTGCGTCGGAGAGCTTCGCATTTCACATCATTCTCATTACTCAGTGACGTGCGTCTACTCTAAAATTTGTATAAATTTCTGACCACTCCTTCTCGGTGTTGCATTTTCAATGTCAAGCAGTGTATATATATAGAGAGAGAGTAAGAGAGAGAGCCATTCTGTTATCCGGCTCGGTGAGTTCAGTTTTTGTATTCTTATATGTTGGTAAAATGCGCATTTGTTTTCTTCAAAAGTGATTGAATTATGTTGTTTTCATATTCAGTTAAGATTTGTATGCTTTTAGTTAATTTGCATGCAGTAGTTGTAGAATAATCAGCAATGTAATAGTGATGCTAAGAGTAACGAGGCAGTCATTTGTTCACATTTGAAGCTTTTAGTTAAAATAGTGAATTACGTCAGTTTGTGCACCAACTTCAATGTCTTTTTCCCCAGTGTGACCAAAAGTTAACCTTCAGTTTTGTGCATCGAAAATTTTGCCTTCCTGCCCGCTGGCCGATTTGCTTGTTTTGGCGCAGAAACTCTAATTTTAATTGTAAGAATTTTTTTGACTGTTTTTAATTATATTTGGTGTTTTAGGTTTTCTGTATTTTATAATTTTTTATGAAGATTGAATTTTTATGTATTATTTATTCACTTGTTGCGATGTAAGAACTGGATTGATTGAATTAGAAATATATCTCTATTGAAATTCAAGGAAATATGCTTAAATGAAGTGCAGTAAAAATATGTTTAATTTAATAAGTCGTACAAGGAAGTTATGTGGTGTCCATATCAGATATTGTTTATTTATTTTCCAAAACAGTAATGGAAATTTGAAATCAACCGTTGAAAACCAATTTTAGCAATTTGTTAATACAGAAGCTAAAAATGCGGAAATGGAATTAATATTTTAATAGATTTTTATGTAACGAGTTAAAAACAGTGTTTTTGATAACACCATTCCTTAAAGTTATTATTAAAATTATCAGACCAACCTTTCAAGATTAAAAAAAAACTAAGATCATTTATTTAAAAATTATTACGTTTTATTAAATATTGATAATTTTTGATTATATATGCTTCAACACCGATTATAACTTATTTGTCCTGGTAATAAATGTTACCTAATTTAAAATCCATAATTTTTTTTCCCAAGCTAACTTCCGGAAAATACCTAGTTTTTCCCTCTTCAGATTGCTGATTGTCGATCAAATCAGATGTTATCCTAGAACTTCCTTCTATCTATTTATGCATTGTTAAATCTGGCAACTTAAAAATTATTTCATTTAATTTCTTTAAAAATATTAATGATGCTTGAAGGAAGCACTTACGCTTTTATCACTTTGCCACTTACGCTTTTATCACAAACTGAAATTTCAAAAATTAAGAATGCATAATTTACTTCTGTCTAATACAAATTTCGAGTAAATTATCGTTTCTTATATCCGAAAACTCTGATACCAGTTTATTTTGATTTATGCTAAATTTTAATCTGTAAAAAGACAGATAAAATATTTATTGCAGAATATTGTTATTTTAATTTGCAAAATCATAAATAAATGTGCTTGAGCAAAAATATACAAGGATTTACTCCATAGAAACGTGACCCAAATGAAGTAAATTTTTAAAGGGGAAAAAACTATTCATTCTTTTTTAATACAAGACTCGCAATCCAAAAAGTTCAATTTTTTAGTCTATTTTTATTATTCTTTTTACTTAATGTATATTGATTTTTTTAACTTATTATTTTTTATTAATTTGTTTTTAATATTTTAGTTTTTGTTCATTTATTAGAAATTGATCTCTTACTCTCAGTATTAAAAAATGTCTTCATTTCGTTTTTTTACCTTGTCATGTATATTTTTCTGACTTACATATTTTTAGTTTGATTATGATATGTGTCACTAGTAACTAAAGAGTTCGAAATAACTGGAAATCCTAGGGTCTCACACAGAAAAAAAAATCAGTGGACATACCCGTTTGACAGAATTAATAATTACCATATAATAATTTTTCCTTAGACTATTTAGCAAACGATAGTTATAGTCAAGACGATGGAAAAATGAAACAATCCGCACTTGTCAATATTTAGGTCATGATCATATGCTGTTGTCAGCCGATTCAAGTTACCGAGGAATTATGATGATTGCTTATTCGAGATAAGCTAAGTGCCAGAAATGTTAGATGATTATATAAAAAAAATATAGCCAACTGTTATGACGTTTCTTTTTTTCCTTCTTCATATTTTCATGATGAGCTATTCTCAGAAGATTTCAAGAGATAGCTGCTTTTATTACATTAGGGATAGTTGTGTCACTACCATTTAATCTCAAATCAGAAATTTGTCTTGAAATCATCTTTCTTTGTATAATATTTGCATAATTCTCCCAAGATTATTTGAGCATAATTTTACACTTATGCTCAGTTCTTGCATTTTTAAGGAGACTCGTCTGTATTCTTCAGAAATAAAAACCCATATTTTTTATTTACTTTCTTAAATAAAAGCACATATTTATACTTTACTCAATTATATCAGGATTTTATTTATACGAATGGGCTACTTTCACAATTTTTACTTCCAGAATACAGCAAATTTAGGGAAATGATTTAAGTTTCAAAATGAAACACTCTTATTTTCGTTTAAGGTAACTCAAGCTTTTAACAAGATATAAGCTTTTGCTATTGTTATTGGTGCCTCTGTTTACATCAAACGCTTGGCAACATTACTCTTCATATATTAGTTCAAACATATATGTTTAGAATAGAAAGCACAGCACTTACACTCAACCTTTCTTCTGGAAGTTCTCAACCTTTTTTTTTCGGGTAGGGGGCATTCCTCTTAAGACCTCTTGAATAAAGTAGTCCATTCTGAATGATATGCAAAATAAAACTTCAACATGCATGATGCATGATGAAGCATGATGTAATGGTATACACTTAGGAACTCAAAATTCATTTATATTCGATTATTGTGTATAAAGAAAATTTTATTGATTGACACACTGGAATGCAATTTTTAATTCGCTGATGACAGATATCTATTCCTTGAGCAGGGATTCATCGTAGAATTGCTATTTGTCGCTACTCTTCGTTGACATATTATTTTCCACCCAGATCTAACTCATGTTTAATTTCTGTAATGGTCACTTTTTGATTTCTATGATCATTTCTTTAACTAAAAATGCAATGCCTTTTGTGATCGATGTTGATGGTCATTCTTACTTATTCAGTAGTATGTTTATGTGTTACATTGCTCACGTGTTGGGATGCACTTCATAACAATATTACAATGAAATTATTCGGTAAGAAAGTAGAAATCTGGACTTTTCTATGTATGCGTCATTGTCGTTATAAAATTTCTGTCAGGTGATCGCGATAGTTGTAATTTAATTTTTGAATTCTTTGCACAAATGTTTTAAGATTTTTTCTCTTTTAAATGCGCGCACAAGAACTATTTGCCTGCGCTTCATCCCGCTTTTAAACAAAATTCTTTGGGCTACAAGTAACAATTGTGTAATCGTACAGATAAAGTATAGGACAATCCCAGATCCCATTTACATGAACCTGTTGGTTGGGAATATTCTTAATAGTAATGTTTGATTTATATTAAATGTTTAAAAAATAAATACAAAAAATGCTTAATTTAAATCAGCGAATAAACGTTAGCCAAACCAAGATCCAACTACTCTGCATTTTGGATTGAGATAAATGAACCAACTTAAGCTGCGTCCAAGTTGGATTAACTATGAAGCACAATTAGCACGTACTTAAAGCATCAAGGAAAGGGGACACCACAAAAAAGTCCTTAGGAAAATCAGGAAATGGGGTACCACAAAACTTTCCCCTTGTTCATTGTACCATGGAATATATGGTACAGGTAAACCAAGGCTGCAAGAGAATGACTCGAAAAGAAAGGCATAAATTTGAATGGAAATGCACCAAAATCTTTGAAGTGCTTAGGGTATCCAAAAGTTTAATCTGAGCTTGGCTGCGTCCCAACACACTCTCGTTTGAGCTTGATAAAGTTTTCTTTTAATTGCATGCTTTGACGATTCCAATAATAATGCATAGCATGATATATTACCATTACCAAATATTTGATTTCTCTCTGTACTGATGTCTTACATTTGTGACCATAATCCATACACAAATATATTTAGTCGAATATTTCCTTCTTCGTCAACCGAATGCAATTGATTATTATTCCTTTTCTCGAACTTTTTGACGAAGAAACTTGAATGGGATAATTATTCAAGTGATTTACTTTAGTTCCTTCAGATCTACTTCTGCGGCGGCTATTCAAATCGTTATCCTTCTTTCATAGCCTCCAAAACAATCTTCATCGGATTGTTATTTATTTTCGCTTGAGATGAAGGTTAATCCCAGAAAACACCAAGTAATCAATAAATTACGTACCAAATGAACCATGAAATCATTCAGTGCACTCAAATGGCACATACGCGTATTTAAAGTTTATTGTAGTTAAAAAGTAAGTATTATTTATTCATTTTTAATACAGAAATTCTTATTATATTCAATATATTAATATGTTGTTGTGTTGCTACTCATGCTCACTTGTCTGACAAAGTCAGCTTAAGCCCACGAGAATTCTCGTGTCAAGGAGGGCTAGATTATGCCTGCCGTTGGAAACAGCCTTGAGCACCTAACAGATGACAGTGCGATTTGGCTCAGTTCCGCCTCCAATTTTGATGGAGAGCACCCCGGGGGGACGGGTCCGAGAGTCTCCCCCCCTCTCCCTTTCCACCAAGCCACATGAGAGGACTTTCGGCCCGCCGCATATTTAAAGTGCCGCCATGCCGAACCGACACTATGCATTTACAAACATCCATGCCTTCTCCGGGATTCAAGCCCGAGCCCTTCGGCACGCCGGTCAGCGACGCTAACCATTATACCAGCTGGGCCGCATATGTGAATATAAACAGCGGTGAGATTTTATTGGCTTCCCTTCGCTCACACGATGCGTAACATATAACATCTACGGCTTTTTGGAATCGCATGATTTCAGTGCTCCATAACCAGTTTTTAGCATGAGCGTTTTTTATAGTTTGAATGTATAAATTTGAAGTGAAATTGATTCCTTATGAATCTAGAAGTTTCACTTAAGTAAAATTTCTTCCCTTCCGGAACGAAACGAAAGGTGGCAATGTTTATCTTGTCGTCTAAGGGCTTTATGTTAGAGAAATTATGAGTGTAAATTTTAATATTTTACGTTAATATTTAGTAAGAAGAAACTGCTCTCAGTAGTTAAAACTCCGCATAAGCAAAATTATGAGGGCAGGTCTCTGGTTTACGCTAAAAACGTCCTACTCGGAAGTCTTGATACTGAGTTCGACCGACTAAGATAGGGCAAAGCATTTACTGTAGAAAGATGATCAGATGCAGCTTTTAAATATTGTTATATGTTAATGACTTTCAATTCTATGAAATTCTTTTGTAATTTATCAAACGCCCATATTTAAAAAAACTATACTGAAAGACAGCTGAACAATGAAACAGCACTATTGTTGAAAAAGGCGTTAAACGTTTCGAAAATTTATGCAAATAGTGGGTAGAAAAAGGGTTGATTAGATGAAAATGTGTCAATATTATGATAACAAAATATAAAAAGCAACGAGTGTGATTTTTCTGGTAATTATATGTGAGTTGTTAATATTATAGGCCGATATTTTTCCGGTATTCATGAAAACTTTCACAAACAAAAAACAGTCGATTCTTGGGCGTTTTCTACTCTTGTACAAAAAGTAGTTGATTTTTGTGTGCTTTCCTTTCAAGACATAATGCACTTTGATAATTCTTCGTGTACGCTTGCAAAAATTAACATTTAAATAATAATTATTAAATAGCAACTCACATCTCTAATAATGCGAACATTACAGATCGGTTTACTTATAAACTCGATGCAAGCATAATTCGTTGTCTTAAAACCTGAATGTTGTTCTTTGCAGACAGAACTTTATTTGCCATACCTGTAAACACTTTATATCACAAATACTTAAGTCCGAAATATATTATTATACGAAGCTCGGTTACGCGACAGAAATTAGGATTTGGATCATTAATCTGAAGGCCTGCAATTTTCGAAACGAAAAGTAAAACTTATATAAAACTGGTAACAGTTTGAATAGGTTAGAAGCCGGAATGTTCTACAGCTATCCGCTCATAACGGAAGGAGAATGTTTGAATCTCAGCATCGCATTATGATGGAATAGAATTGTATATTGATTTAAGCTCTTCATAGAACATTTTATACACTGCCTGACAGAGGGAATGACCTATCATAAAAGATGATTTCAAACAGATCAAAACTTTATACACATAAATAAGCACTTAACATATTTAAAATATTAACAAATGAAACATTTTTCAAAGATGCATAATCATGATATACTTAGATATACAAGGCTTCAATAAGATGTTGCAAACCTACTTAGATAATACATTCTTGAACACGTTGTTGCATCGACCCCACAAAGAATCTGAATTAGATACTGCTATATCGTGAGCTGACCATGAGTTGTTGATGTGATTCCGAAATTCACGTTTTTTTTTTCGTGCATAAAGGGAGGTATTCAACCGACATCCAATCACATCCCACAAATGGTCAACTGGTAAAAGATCAGGGGATTAGGCTGGCAAAGGAAGCATTTGCAATGAATTCAGAATGAACCAAACTGGCAGGACGTTATCTTGTCAAATAGTGGCGTTTGGGATGCCGTGAAGATATGAAAGAAGACGGGGATGAAGCATGTTAACAGAACAGTGTCGTTTTAATGTGCTTGCAATGCACAGAAGCGATAAGCACTAATGTATCCCCAAACTATTATTCACGATGACAGGCCATGTGTCAGTGGAAAGATGAGCCAAGGGCCCCATAGCCACCACATCCTAATACACCAATTATTACTGAGCTAGAAGCGAGATTCATTACTGATTGCTATTCTGCCCCATTAGCTGCCCTACAAGTGTTCACAATGATGACCAGCTGTTAATGGAAGCCTTTGTGAAAGATGCCAATAACAAACTTGAATCAACCAGTCACCGTGAAATTGTTCACATCGGAAAAAATTTTACACGCTTCTTAAAATGTCTCCAGCTATGGACCGGAGTTTTGCAAGGTGTGCCATCGCATGCAATGTTTAGTGCACTCTTATACCACTCTGCTTGCAATGGATCCCTACAGCTCTGAACATTTCCTTCCTGGGTACACTGTACACAAATTTGAAAAAAAATTTGGTCACACCTGTTTTTCTTCAGTGGTACGGTTGGAGGAGCAGCTAAGTATTCTCAGGTCTAACATGAAGCAGTCTCCGTCTCGTGACTTGTCCGTTTTCTAATACTGAAAATGTCGATGTCTTAAGGCATTACCATGTCTTCGTTCTTCAAAAACTCGCTTATTATGGCCGCAACGACCCCGAAACTGATGGCTTCGCGCGTTGGTTGGAAGTTTATATCCCGCGTTCTAATAGTCTGATTGTTAAGTTTAAAATACTAATTCAATAAAATAATAATAAAAAACGTACATTTTGTTCTCCAATTAACCCTTTAAAAACAATTCAAATATAATCATTTACTGTCTGTAGCTCATGCATGTCGAAGTATGTACTAGACTTTCCTGCAAGTCTTGCACATACTTTGAATGAAATATGCTTCTTTATTTTACTTTCAATATTTATTTCAACAGATTCCAACATCCTCCACTTACCAAACTGCAAAAATATCATCACCATAAAATTATGAAATCAAATAAATGCTAATTATTACATCGTCAGTAGCACCTTTACGACAGTTGCAAAAATGTATGATTTTGTCCGCTCTTTTCAAATGGACAGTGCTGTTAAAGAGACATGTTTTAACGACAAAATTTTAGGAAATTTTACAACTTGACACTGACCTGTTATCTAAAAGACGATGAAATACAATTTTATTATCTATATTCTATATCGTTTACTGCAGAAACAGGTGATGTTGTCAGGACTTAACATTCTGTGTGTATTCTTTGAGAACATGGTAATTCTGTAAAGGGTTCTTATCCTTACGTTCTAAGTCCTGAACTGGAACAGGGAGCGGAAGGTACGCTATGTTCTGATGTAACTGCTGGGCTGGAGAATAACTGCACGTGAAGGGATTTGAAATCCTTTTTTATTCAATCACTATTAATAACAAACCTCCCAATTCGGGAGAGATACAGAACGTAACAGACCACACTTTGGTCGAACTTAACAATCAAATAAATTTAAATAAATTAAAATAGAACTTAAATTAAACTTTGCTTCGCAGAGCAATTCGCGGAGATTGGCCTCTACCGAAAAGGGTGCGTAGCAAGGTATACTAAATACTACCGCACTTTAATTTATTTTACAAAGCAATCACGTAGTAAGCACTATGGCTTATAAATTTAAACTGCTAGCTGGTCAGGCGAAAGTTGAGCAGCGTGACCGTGATCTGAGGCAAAGCTCTCACACACCGAGAGGTTTCTACCTCTGTCTTAAATAGTGCTTGGCTGAACTTCAAAAATTAGCATAAGCTAAAAACGCGCGCTTCTTCTGACAGGAAGTTGAAGCAGAGAGGAGATAGAAAAGATTTAAATTAAAATAAACTTGATTAGTTTAACTAAAACCTTACAATGTTTATATATCTAGTGGAGAACGCAATGTACGCTGTTGATTCGCTTCTAACAAAATATTAAATTGATAATTAAAGATTTGAATGACATTGAGCTATTATCCGATTTCATAGATTATCTCAGGCACGTATTTACTCAATTTTTTAAAATTTATATCTTTATTTAGCTTTGGTACAAATCTATAAAAAGAATATTTCTCAATAACGGCTACAGACTTTATGTTTTCAAATACGGATTATAAATACGTACTTCCCAACTAGAAAATTTCCAATAACATTATTTTACGTTGACAGTTTTATTAAAACAATTCCAACAGCATTAGGTGAAGAAGTCTGTAAAAATAAAATTTTATTTGGTTTCCTTACATTAAATGGGCTGATGAGAAAAATATATGTCTTCTTTATTCAGTTGAAAAATAACGATTTCCATGCATTTAAATGCAAAATTTGAAAAGGTGTTTTTAGCCAGTATTTCCAATGAATTCCTGTTTTAAATAAGATAGCCAAAACAAGTGTTGTTTAGAGCTGCTTTATTAATTCTTTGGCAAAAATCTTACATTTGGTCTAAAGTAAGTAGAAAAGTATTATTTAACCTGAACACCTTCCTGATTTTTAACTAAAGATATCGAACTTTTCGATTTTCAACTGAAGATATTTAACTAAAGATGTCGAACTTTTTGTTTTAAACTCGTATCTGATGTTAATTAAACAGCCATTATGATTAACATTTGTATTTAATTCTCTTTTATTGTTAAGTTAAACAGCCACAAGTAAATTTAAAATTAAGTTAAAAAGTAATTATTTAATAGCCACCATTTAGAATTAAATTAAAAAAGTATTTTAAACCTTCATCAGTACTTTGTCAGTATTTAAGACGTAGCGATAACTTGTTATCCGTCTAGTAGGGTGTGCGGAACTTTAATTTCCAGTTACAATAGTAATACTGCAAACTCATTATTGTATTATAAAATGTTCATATCTCAAGACTTCAAGCAGTATAATCTATATCGTAATTTTAACAATTTTGTAATTAAAAGTATGTGTTTAAAATCTATGTTTAAGAGGGAAAAGATTGCAACCACCATTTCAAATCTTTTGCATTTCTAAGTCAGAATAATGCTATCTCTAATAAAATAAAATGAAATAAACTTACACTATGTTCATTGTTGAGCCTTTGTAATTAGGTATTTTATGGACAAGTGCGGCTTCAGTATAAGGTAAATCCAGTGAGTATGTACCCCAGTGAGGATCTTTGTCAAATTTCGCCACTTTCCCGTACATTTCATCCACTATGGCATAGCACACCTGAGGGGAAATGTATAACAATTTAGATTAAATTAATAAGATTAAATTAACAATTTAGATTAAATTAAATCGAAATTTAATTTAAAAAAACTCTGGAGAAGTTCTTAAGTTTACAGAACTCAGTGCAGAATTTTAGCAGCATTTCTTCAAGTCGATATGGAACACTTAAAGATGTATTACTTTTCCTTGAAAAACTTGAAATAAAAAAAACTGAAATTTGCAAAATATTGATGATCATGTCATCCGTATTAAAAGCGGCTCAAAATTGTGTCCCTTATTTCAGTGCAGTATGAAGTAAAATGTATTATAACACACTCTATAGCTATTTCATGCACTGCATTTTTAAATGAAATCAACCGAAAGACAATAAAATTTGCGCGCAGAGAAGAAAATATGCTATAACTGCGAAAGACTGGTACGATAATGATCCAAACTTAGTGCGATTGTTCATGATTTTCCACCCTATAGTGAGTAATATAAATTTAATATGAAACAGCGTATAGTTTGATACGATCCGGCAGCATTAAATCTGACGTGTATTCAACGCCCTATATACGAGAAAAATACTAATCGATGAAAGTAAAAGTATGGATTGTAGTATGGAAGTATGGTAAAGTATGGAAAGTATGCTAAAAACGCGGATTTAGATGCAAGAGATGTTGATTTACGCAACTTAGGGACTTCAAGATAGGACTTACCATTGGACTAGAAACTAAAATATTCTTAGTGCAGTACAACGTGATATATGATTCATTCGGAACGTATCACTCAATGATGCTAAGAGCACCGGACACGTAATGACATTCATACATAATGTGTCGCTCAGAACGGATCAGGAAGGCCACTGATACACAGGATGGAAGGATTATGCTACAGATTCCATGCGAATGCCACTGCGACTATACGAACCCATAATTGGAGTGGTTCTTATGAAGCCCAGAACTATTTCAAACGCCTGGGGAAGCAACTTTGCAATTCCAGGACTTCTTACATGTTTTGGCTTAAATATAGGGACACTGGAGGAATTGTTTGCAGTAGCGTCAACTTAGAACGATGTGAAACTTCACAGACTTTCTTTTCGCCATCGGCAAAACAGCTGATATATTGGGTTAGGTGCGCTTTTGCTTCCTGAATCTCGTCGGTGGAATTTAAAAAAAAAGGGATCGGAACATGGAAAGAAAGTGTATGGTGGAGACTGTTGAGTCTAACGAGAAACAGCTGATGACGCCTTATCTTGAGTACCTAAAAGATGCCGTTGCTTGCAAGGAGGTACAAAGTGCTCATACTAGTTGGAATAGGTACTGACACTTATACAATTCAATTTTTAAAAAATGATGCTGTAGGTGCTACATTACCAAGAGCTTTGCAAATTGGTAATTACGTACTTTTCCTAATTTAGTAACATATTTTAATTATTTTTCTCTATTATGGTATATGTTAGGCATGCAGATACAATAAGGACAGGGTGTAGATACAGGTACAGATGTAAAGATGAAATCTGAACAAATACTTATACATTACAAATCATGAAGCAAAACAAATTACAAATTAAGTTAATAGAACTGTGCTTGTATACATGCTGCGTTACATTATGCAAACACTAATGGCACGTTATACTAGCAATATTGCAGACTCATATATCCATATTATAGACTAATAGTAATTACAAATAAAACATTTATGTACACTGCGAAAAAATGGTACAGTTCTATATCTCCCGTTCTACTGAGCCAATTGACGAAGTTTAAATTGCGTTTTATATATCTGGAAAGCCCGACTTCGGATATATATTAGATTTATATATAGCATTATTGTAACATAGATATTTTGAAACAAAATCGGACTTTTTCTGAAATGGCATGCCAATGTTTTTTCATATTTCGATTCTACAACTCAAATTATGCCTATATATTAAATTTTGTAAAATTTGGTGCACAATTTACCGAGAAATTCAAAAATTTAGCTTTGCGTATTTTTTTCAGTTTTCGTCAAGAATAATTTACTTGGCGAACTTATAGTAACCAATTTTTGTTTTTAGTCCAAAGGGGCAATTTGCCCAGAAGGACTATTAATTTCGTTTTGGCATTTTCTGCTGACTCACTACAAGCGTTGTTTCATTTTTCAAATTGTTGCCACTAAATATTATTGCCCTGTATTACATTTAAAGAAATTAAATAATGAAGAATCTGCATAAATGTATATATGTTTCCCGCATTGCGATAAAACGAGGATACCTAGAGCCATCCAATTTTGAATGACCTAATCCTACTGCTAATATGGGCATCTGGAAGCCCAAATTTGAAATTTGTAATTTTTTTGTTATCAATTTCAAATTTTGTAAAATTTTAAAGAAATTTTTGTTAACAAACTCAAGGATTTCAAAGCGAGCAGACAACGTTGTACAGAAAAAACATTTTTATCTCCAACGGGCGAGACTGTGTATCGGAAATTCTAAAGATATGCTCACTTTAAAATTATTTTGCGATATTTCTCTTGAACTGAATTTTATGGTTTAATTGCGAAGAACATGATATTTAATAAATAAAGATAACACACAAAATGTTAAAAAAACGCCCCTTTGGATTTAATTTAAAATCAACCATTCAGACTTTTTTTTTTTTTTTCATTTTAGACGAGCGGGAAAAAAGTCATCGCTCATACTTTCAATTAATTTTGATAAAGGGCGTAAACCACATTAGGCGTCATTATCGCCAAAAAAATGCCAAATTTTAAATCGCTCCGATGTGTAAATTCATGTACATCTTAGAAAATTTTGAATCAAAAACTCTAATTTTTTGCAGATGTGCCTAGAAATACATCTACTTTAAGATGATGCTAAAAATTTTATAGGTTTTAATTCAAAATATTTTCCAAAAATTTATAAAAATTATTTAAAAATACAAATTTTAAAAATAAATCATAAAAAATGGGTGAATTTTATTTGTAGTGAACCTTGTAGTGTAGTCCATTGTAGCTCGAATTCGTTTTTCACTCAGGTAGTTGTAGATCAAATGGTATAAAGTTTTGGGGTAATTGGTATGTTTGAGATATTTCAAAACATCATGCTACCACAACGAATCGAAAGCACCTTGAATGTCTATGTATACTGATGACAACAGTATGCAGTTTACTCTACTTGTTCCTAAGTACCGTGTTCCACTGGTGATTCAGTGCGTGATCCTCTGGCTTCTCTGATACAAAGCCATATTGCTTAGCATTTATGAGTTTATTAGCATGAAGGTAAAATTTCTTTCAATTTTCCCCATGGCTGGAGGCGGGCATGGCGACGTTTGGATCTTTCTTTCCCTTTAGGAAGAGGGCAACCTTTGCAGTTTTTGTGCTTTCTGGAAAGTGACGAATTCTCCAGCACGCCTGTTTGTAAAAGAAACATAATGCCGGATGCGTGTTATGCATAACTCTGAGAATGCCGTTATCAAATTCATCTGGCCCTGGGGCTTTACTCGGATAAAGCGGAGATATGCGATATTCAGCTACGAGTGTCGGCTCTTTTGGAGATAGATGATAATTTTTTGTGTGGAGTTCTTTTAGTGTACGGCCAGTCTCAGTGTCGCTATCGAGCGGACTCTACACCTTGCATGCATTCTGACATAGAGACCCACAATCTATTGATACTAGTCCTATGTAATAGTGATACTATGCTCTGCTTTTTCTTCATCATACAAGCTAATCCATCTAACAGTGATATATGGAGTATTTCTATCATATGTTTGGCACATAGATCTTCTTAGCATATGCAGCTGGAAACCCACTAGCACGTGGAGTATTGATAGCTCAGTGGTATATGGATGAAATCCTAAGGCCCCATGAGCTGTCATTCTTGCCATTACCTGAGACTTAGTGTGCGACATTCCATCATAGTAATAAATGATCACATATTGTTCAGATCTTCCAGAACTGCTTACGTGATATCCATATATGATCATGACCTACCCAGCTTGATGCGGAGCTATACTCTGTTAGAGATAATCAAACTGTTCACCACAGGTCCTCTTGTAACAGTCCCGCTGTTCTGTTTTTGCCGTCATGTGTATAATTCAGCTGTACCATAATATCAATAAAGTTTCGGTTCAGTCCGATAATTCCATCTTTGTTCACTAAATTTTGCACCACGGGCAATTTAAAATAAGGGCTTTTGAAATCGCATGTAATTGATTGCTCGAAAAAGTATAAATATTATTAAGCTTTATCATACTTGCTGCATAAAAACACATATGAATATTAGTCAGAAATGTATCCTTCTTAAAAGGTTATGATTTTTATCTGATAAGCAATATACTTTTATAAACTGGGTGCTAAATAAAGCCCATTTATGTTGTGTGCAGCAGCAACATTTTTTCATTTAATCTAGACACACGTTTCCCCTCAAAATGAAAATGCCTTTCCACGTTTAAGAAAAGACAAAGAGAGGGCGAGTAATGACAAAGAATAATTATCACGGAAATATTAATCACGGAAAAAAATATTTCCTTCATAAGGTATTTTCTCCTCCTTTTCGTGTGCCTTCATTGTGCAGATGGAAGCATACTGTATGTGTAATCGAGAGGTCCGGGATTCAAATCCCGGCGAGAGCACTGCACATTCATTGGTCTCTTGCTTCAAAAAAACCTAATCACTCTACACCCTTTTTGAGCGAACGTATTTACTGCATTCTATTAGATGCAAGTTTTTGTGTTAACGATACAAGTCTAGATTTTAAAGACTGTTGAGATAATAATCTTATTCAACACATCGGATAGGTTCTAAAAAGACGTAACGAAAAGAAATTGAAATATTTTAGCTTTTATCTTTAAAAGCAAAACTTAGATCTTTTGAATCAATTAATAAAAACAAGATGATTGTAAAAGGTTGAAGCTGTTAAAATATTGTTCTGTATGTTTACCTGCATATTCCTGTCGATGAACCAGTTTGTCTCAAAATCATCATCATCTTCACCAAAAGGATTAATGAGTTGTTCAGCCACCTGTAAGTTTATTAGAAATGCACCAGAGTGATTACTTTTAGTTGATTTTACAATGAATGAAATTTATTTGCTTGTTTTTGAAAATAAATTTTTAATGTTTATTAATGCAACTATGAAAATATTTATTCTACTTACTTTTAGCCAGCCTAGGAAAAAGAAGAACTGTAAAAACGTGTAAACTGGGAAATACAGATCTATATCGTGACCTTTGTAACCCTGAGAGGGATCTAAGAACTGCCTTCCGATTAGACACGTCATAAAAAACAAATGTGTCAGAAGAGTAACCACCTACCAACGACAAGAAGAAATTAATTAAATTTCAGTTGTTGATTTAAAAGTGTTAAAATTAAAGAATTCTAACCTAAGTGAATAAATATTCTTTGTTCAGGGTTCGTAATCGAGTGGTAGTTTACCATATTTCAAAAGGAATCCAATATAATTGACAATATAAAATGCTGAAGAACGCCAGACCAGGTTTTATTGAAAAAGTATGATTTAAGATATTTCGTTGCTCTTGGAAAAAAAGCACAGAAAAAATATTTGGATGCAATATAAATTGTAAAATGAAAAAAAATCTTTGTTGACATAATAATAAAATTTTAACTGCGTATTTAAATTTTAAATAGTAGCTTTAATGTGCAACATTGTTTCCATTTGAAGTTCTTAGTAGATAATGAATTCAGTTAGTACACCAAATTCAGTGTCTTTTTGCCCTGTGTTACCAAAAGTTAGCTTTCAGTTTTGAACATCGAAAATTTTGTCTTCTTGCCCACTGGCCGCGTTACTTATTTGAGTAAAAATTCTAATCTTAATTGTAAAACTTTTAACTGTATTTTGCTTTTTAGGTTTTTCTGTGTTTTACGATGTTTAATGAAGATTGAGTTTTTATGTACTTTTGCCTTACCGCGAAGTGGAATTTAAGTGAGAAGGGAGAATTGATTGAATTAGAAATATATCTCTAAATGAAATTCTAGGGTATGAGCGTAAATGAAATGCAGCAAAAGATGTGTGTAACTTAATAAACTGTACCAGGAAGTCATGGATGTCCACATCAGATATTTTTAATGTAATGAAACCATAAACTTTAAGAACGTTTGTAAAAGGTTCCTAAGAAGTACACTTAATTTTTAAATGTTTCCTATTGTTAGTTAATGCGTAACGTACTTTTATAATATGTAAGTTAATGGAAATTGTAAAACCTCTTGGATTAGCAACTAATTCCTGTTTTATTCAAAATTTTGCCTTTCGCTTATTGAAAAAATAATAACACTTCATTTGTAGAATTAATGAGAAATTTCTTTTCTCCCGGTTTTAGATATTTTCTGTTGATTCCTGAAGTGTATTCGTGGGTTCAGGCAAGTCAAAATACAAAGATCAAAATACGAAAGTATTTCGCCTCCCAAGGGGCTCCAAGTAATTTTAAAAATGTTTTTAAAAAATTATGAAAAAAATAATGAATCTCAAAGCGAAATAATATAAAAGAGTTCAGATGAGGTTGGTCTTCCATTTGTTAAACATACACATGATAAATATATGTACAAAAAATGTTCTTGGGATACATATCTTGTTGTGTAGATGTAAATTACTATTATAACACTAACCTGAGTATACACAAGAGGAACTGTCACCCAGTCATGACCCCAGAGGTGCCCAGTCTTTGTTCTCAGGTTATTCATCTCCTGTAATATCAGTTATACCACATAGTCAATATTTTCACTCTTAACTAGTTTTTTACTGCAAACTATGATTTTGTAAAATTTCACTTGAAAAAAGCTGGGATAAGTAATGAAAAATACTTTGGTTTACTATAAGGTATTTATCATTAATAAATATTTGCATAAATGCATTTAAAAAAATTACTGTTTAAAAGTATGATAAAAAGGTAAAATATTTTGTTTCATATTGAGCAATTAGACAGCAGAACGAAGGTTTTCCAGGTTTATTGAAAGAATAGCTGCAGGAAAAAAAACTTTTCTCAGTCCATTTTCTCATTGTAGTTTAAATTCATCACAGTTTTATCAATTGATTTGTTATAGAAAAAAAAATTAGTTATTCCTCCGTATTTTACAGAATTTCGATTATGAAAATACCAGAAGAAATATATGGATTTCGATTATATAGTGAGAAACTTTCCGAACGGCTTCATCGATTTTTAACAGAAATTTCCATGGTCGCTATTACTGTATATATCAGGAGTCAGGCTTCGCTGTTTTTCTCTAACCCAACATGCACATACATGAGTTTGTTCGTAGTCTTTTATTATCAAAATGTCTGAATGAGGTACTGGAGTCAAAATTTAAAAATCTAAATTTCTTAGAAAAAGGCATAAAAATCTTCTGAAATCTTCTTCAGGGCCATTATGGATTAATTTTGAAATCTTTTTCTTATTCATTTTATCGCCGAAAATCGAAAGTGAAAAATTAAGGGAATAATTTAATTTCCGAAAGACTCTATTACAGTAAGAACATGACAAATGAAAAGTAATCACGGGAAAGCTACAGCTAACTGTCACAGTATTATTCCTTTGAAAGAAACCTACGCTCCAACAAGAATACATGACAATATTAACATTAAAACATTTAATAAGATATTTTTATTTATACGTCCTGGTAACTTGAATCTTGCCCGTTCTTATTGTTGTCTCTGCTAGTCTTTAGGCCTCAAATCATCCATAAATAATTCCAGAAGGTAATGGGTAGCTGACTCAGCGAAATAATTGATTGAGTAATCAGTTCCCGTTTACTTCTCTGTGATGGGTCGGCTTTCTATTAGAATGGAGTTAAGTTCAGCATGAAAGGTTCGGCGTAACTTTCGCAGATAGTGTGAGAGCGTTTAGCTTTGGTGGACGAATCTATTTTAAAATTTAGGAGAGCTAGTGCTGTAGAAACATTAGGTTTATTTGGAAGCAGAACACTTGAAAAATGAGCAACGCCTTCGCCGGGAATCGAACCACGGACCTCTCGGTTACGCGTCGAGCATGCAGACCACTACACCACGAAGGCATGCGAAGAAGGCGGGAGAAATACCTTATAATGCTCTGAAAGCACTGAGGAAGAGGAAAATTACGCGAATATTTTTAAAATTTTCAAAACCTGACGCTAAATCGCTAAGGGAAAATACATGAGAAAATAAGATATATTTCAGAATGGATAATTTTTCTCATTGAATTTTTTTTTTCCTTTTTGAGGCATCACAAATCTGAAGAATGGTAATTTTTCGCAGATTATTCGAAAGCTTAAATGCAATCCTCATTCATACCGAAAATAATTATCTGTCAATGTTACTTACGCAGTTCTTATGAAAAAAATCATGTGATGATATGAAACAATTATTAAGAAGAATGAATTACGAAAAACATTCACGGTATCTCTGAGGAAATCTGAAACTAGCAGGTCTATTCTTTAGATTATGATTTGAACATGTAAAATAGAGAGTTCGCTAAAACATTTTGAAATTCACAACAAACTACGCAATAGTCAACGACATTTTACGAAGAAATTTTTGCATATTTCCCAAGCATCAATGTATTCTATCTTCACTGCTATGTATCGCCGAGAGAAATTATTTGGATACACCGAAAAGCTGGATACTACAGAGGAATGAAATCTGTGTTGATTACTTCTACCAATAAGTTTATCGAGACCATCTAGAAGAGTAGTTTAATTAAAATTTACTTTCGAGAGTATTTGCGAGTGTACATCAATCAAAATTTGCCTATAGGTAGATAAAGTGTGTAAAAGAAGGAGATGATGTATTAATGCGGCGGTCTGTTGTATGGTCTTTGGATTTAATCGCATAGGCTCATTCTTGTGAAAGATACCATCTTTCTGCCTCCACGCTTCTCTGTATTCAGAATCTTCGCATCATATTAGGATCAGTAGTTCCGATTGCTTATGATGTAATGGGTTACTTTTGAGTTGAAACCGGTTAAAGCATAGATATCTGCTGTTTTCAACAAGACAGACGCACTCAGCATTTGCGGATTAAATTAAAAAAAATTAGTCAGTTTTTCTCTATTGCAGTATAAAAGTTCGCGGCCCAGTTTATGTAATATGGAGTTTTTAAAACATCTCGGAGAATTAGGAAAAACGCTGTGTTGTTGTTTTACTTTCAGTGGAATGTAAGGACAAACGAAAGCTCTTGCAAAACGCTGCTTGCGGAACGCGATTTTGCGTAACACGTTCTCTTAATTGTCTCCATTTAAACTGTAAAATGCGAAAAAGTAAACCTTCAAAAGCAAAACCTAAGCTTTAAAGTTCTAATTTTAATCTAACCAATATATCACAGAATCATACAAACATTCAAAGCCTATTATTTCCGGCATGTTTACATTTCTGCAAATAAAACACTAAAAGAAGGAAAACATGGAAATTTTTTATATTTTGGAAATGATTCAACGTAAGATACGCACAGAAGTGATTAAACTCGAATGGGAAAAAGTGAATTTACCACCAATGAATGTTTACTGGCATCTTCAGCTCTGGTCAGAAGTTGCCAACAGTTTTAAAGGACTTCTATCGACAAAAATGAAGCCAAAGAAATTGTACAAATTGCTACTAAAGCAATAGGCGGCGAAGGATTTTCAGATATGAAAGAACGAAAAATCAAAGAATTAGTGCATTACGACGATCCTGAAATGATAAATGAAGAATTGGATGATCTTATAACACTACAGAACGTTGAAAGCAGTAATAGTGAAGAAGATAAAGAGCCCTTAAAGTACAAGAAATTAAATGAATTGTTAAAAAAATGACTCAAGAGCTGTCTGATTTTGAATGGAATTTGACTCAAATGAAGAAAGAGGACAGGTATTCTATGAGAGGCATTGAAAAACTTTGTAATTGCTACTGCGAAAGCGTTTAATGAGTTGCGTCAGATATCAAACAGAAATTACCAGTTTTTTAATAATTAACAGCTAATTATATTACTAGAAATTGTCAACTAATCGTATCATATTTCTATTAAGGAGTAATAAAAATCTAATTTTTCAATTAATATCTGATTCAATTTTCCCTTCTAATTACAACAATATTTAGGTTTGTATAAATCCCACATACTTTCTTAATCTGAACTATATCTAACCTGGGTTTTTCCACAAAAAGTAAACGCTTATGTCATATTGCCATAAGCGCTATATGTTAATGATGTAACTCCTGCATTCGGCAGGGGTTTACTGCATTGTTTTAAAATGTTCTGCCACAAAAGAGAGACGTTAAAGCTAGGGATTAAAATACTGTTTCTTAATCCTTAGTGTTAATCCTTGCTATAGAAGGTAACCTGATGCTTTTTTAGACCAAACAAAAATTAATAAATATTTTTATGAAGTTCTACGCAAAGGAAAAGAAAAAAATTTTGTTTTCTGAAAAGAAATTTCCAAAAAAATTAAAAAGATTATGTGTCGTTGGTCTTCAAACTGAGGAAAAGATTACAATTCTAAATGCGAATTGTACAGGGCTGAATAAGATTTAACCTTCCTTTTTTTTCCGGAGAACTTAAAGGTATCAAACCATGCTATTAAGGTAAATGGAATACGAAAATATTAATGGATTTTTGTTTAACTTCAAGAGAAATGCATTAGAGATAAATAAAAGAAAATTAACTAAAACTTTAAATACAATTCTGATAACTCATATACTTTAAATAACAGTGATTTTTGCAAAAAAAAAACTGAAAGTCAGTTGCTTGAAAAAAAATATGTGTTAAGAAAATTTGATAAATGGATAAAAAAATCAGCTAAAAAATAAAAACAAAATTTTTATAGAAAAGTTATATAGGAGTTCAAGGCTTTTTCACAAAATTATGACAAATATCGTTATTCATTGTTATTAAATAATTTATTAAATTCATTTTGTACATCCCTTGTACTTTATATACACTGCTCGACATTGAAAATACAGCACCAAGAAGGAGTGGTCAGAAAGTGATGAAATTTGGAAAACAGACAGAGACACCAAGCAGCAATAAGTGATCTTTATTTCAAAATGATAGTCAGAATACAGAGCGAGAACAGCGTCGGCTCAGTAGGATGTAGGACCACTGCGGACAGCGATGCACAAAGAACACATAGTACGTCTAGGCATAGAGTCAATAAGAGTGCGGATGGTGTCCTGAGGAATGGCTCTCCACTCCCTTTCAACCATTTGCCACAATTCGTCTTCTGAACGAGGCAGGGGCAGAGTCTGCAAACGGCGTCTAATCACATCCCACACATGTTCGATTGGTGACAGGTCAGGAGAGTACGGTGGCCAGGGAAGCATCTGTATACCTTGCAGATCATGTTGGCAGATGCGAGCACTGTGTGGTCGGGCGTTATCC
>KK113850.1:0-16045 GCA_000611955.2 Stegodyphus mimosarum
AATAAGTGGAAATAGGGGGTGCTGCAGTTCCACAGTGCTTATTACGAGCCGCCACTGGTCTTTAATCAACTAAATCATAACCAAACCTTCAAAAGAAGACAGATCATTACTGAATACTACGGAAATGAGAAATTTCACATAGAGAAATTCATTCATTATGAATTAATATACAAAAAATATTTAATAATTTATATTTAAAGCAAAGCTTTAGAAGAAAGTTAAAAGAATTTATTTAAATTTTTTATTCAAAGAACTCTCCCCTCTCCTAAATATTTACAAAACTAAATGAAAAAATAAAATTCTTACCCTGGTCATTTTCATCTGTAGCTAAAGCTTGGATATTTGAACTACTACCACCATGTTTTTTAAAAGTTGATGGAGGAGTCTGCTGTTCCAATTGTTTTTCAACCTCTAAAAGGGTTGAATAAATCATTTAGATCTATATTATGTTTCACTTAAATCTATATAATATAATAACAAAATTAAAAATAAAACAGTAATCTTCAAACTATGTTCTGCATATTTCTATCTTTACATAGTCATACAGTAAATTCTTGAGAAGATTCTACTTGAGTGATATTAGGTGAAAACTGGAAGGTGCCAACAGAATCAGGTGTCAGTCAGTACACATTAAAAGGCTGATAGTACATACAATATACTCTTAACAACTTTCACGGCTGTCTGTTAGTGATGTAACATTATAGCATCTGCTTATAACTAATGAATTTTATTCTTATGAGAGAAAAAAAAAACCCAAGCTCCATAGAAGCTCTCCTCCCAGTCAATCTGAATGACCAAAAAATAAGGTTTCATATGTTGAAAACTTTGATGCACCACCCATTGTTTCTTGAGAGGTAAAGACTGGAAGATACAAAGAAATAGAGAACTGTTCTTGATCTGGTTATGTGCAGAAGCATTCAGCATACACTGATATTTTTCTCAATGTTATAAAGTACAAACTGTACTATTTGTCTTAAGATGTTTAACCTAATTAAATTGCTAGGTTTTGAATAAAATATCTTTTAAAAAAAACTACGTCTTGGCTTTTTTTAATTTGAGAGATTTCTGCAGAATTAAATTAAATAATTCAGAATATGGATTCTTCCCAAGAAGGACCAGTTTCTGGCATGTTTCAAATTGGTTTTCTTTGCAGCTAAATTTCAAGATAGTTTACCCTCCCTCCCCCATCAAAACCCTATTCAAATAGTTAATATTTCCAGGTTTAAATTGCATCACCTAAAAAGAAATCCGTTTGTATATGAAGTACAAGATCTAAATGGTAATGAAGGTATGTTCACCCCATAAAAATCCTAGGCAAATGAATGATATTTCTAGATTTAAATGAAATCAACTAAAGAGAAATTTTGTTTGCATATATATAGAATTTCTGTCTTTATATGCAAGCCAAGGGATGAATATGAGAAAATATGTAGTCAGAATTAATCTGCTGCATAAAATCCTCAAAAAGGGGGGGGGAAGAGAGATCAAATTTGTCTTTGGATAGCATTAATGTGTTATATTCTGAGAGTGAATGACTCTGTGTTGTATGTTTATGAACGACTCCATGTTGACTGACAGTATTAATGCAGGCATTTTTATTTTACAATCCTGTTGCAAGAAATAGGACTGTTTATGGTGCTGAGATCATGGCCATATGCATAGCCTTATCTTAACTCCAATATCAACTTGAACACTTTTAAAAGGTTGTCACACTCTCTGATTCTGAAGCTGTTCTTCTAGTTTTTTTTTCCCCTTTAAATCACCAATGTTTATTGATGTTTTAAAATGTCAGCAGTCTCCAAACTCAGCTCAGGAGGACAAAGAAGTTGTCATGCAGTGGATACCACCTCACATGGAAATGATAAGGCAGATTTGTTGGCAAAGAAACGGGCCAATATTCTCCAAATAACTGACATCTGTATTCCCTACTTACACTCCCAAAAGAATAATAGAAAATTACTACACAGAAGTTTTTGGAAAGATTTTACCTAAAGATGTATGGATTAACAGAATTTCTGACACTCCTTTATGGTGAAGAGAGAAATCTGTAGGTATCTTTTACCTGCACTGAATGAAAACACTGAACTGTGATTTAAAACACCTGCACTCCCAACCCCAATTTGTTAATTGTGCAATCTTCATGAGGAAATGGATATCTCACTCCTGAGTCACTGCCCTATACTTAATGCGAGATCACTCTGGGAGAGATATTGGGAGGTTTTCTCTTCAGAGGAAAATAAAGCAATAATGGGAGAAAAAAAAAGAAAGGAAGGAAGAAATTAGAACTAGTGATTTTCCTTTAATCTTGATGAATACATACTTGCTCTGGAAAGATTAAAACTGATAAGATAGAACACTATGTGATGTGAAGAAATTGCAATCAAGATATAAATATTATTTTCAAATAAGCTGCCAGCTTATCAGGGTATTAACATGCAAAATAATAATTATTCATAAAATTAATAACACAACAACCTTCAGTTTGGCGTAGATTTAAGTCAAAATCTCAATCGATTTCGAAGGCAAACAGGTACAGGTCCCTCTTCATCAGGAGCAAAGAAATCTGCAAGACTGTGGGCATAACGATCATATTTATACTCCACAGTAAAACTAAATGAGAAGGTAGTGCCATCTATTGGCAAAAATGTTAACAAAATTTTAAAAAATTAAGTTAGTAGTAACTCTGAACGGTTGGGGTTTTTGCTAAGAAAGCACAAATTTCCTAAAAACTACTATGAGAAAAAATTATTTTCTTGATTTAATGTAAAACATCCTCTGGTATTTTATACCTGGATTTGTGTACTTTTAATATATTGCCTTAATTCTTTTAACATATTCTAATACATTAATTAGTTTGGCTAATGTATCTCTTAGTTTGGCCGCTGAATCTAGAGATAAAAAGAAAGTTTCTCAAATAATTTGTCCTAAAAAAAGTTTATGTAAATGTCAGCAAGGACAGGATTGAGGGGATTACCCATAGGTAATCTCTCAATTTGACGATAATATTCATTAATACGTAGACAACACTTTCATGCTTTTTGATGGTAGTTAAGAAGATTTATCACAAATTTGATCTATTACGAATTCAACTAATCTAACCATCCATTTCACTTCTGAAACTGATACTAACAATTCTCTTCCCTTTCTTGATATTCCTATAGTTTGCAATAAACCTGATTTCAACACTACAGTTTACCGTAAACCTTTCCTGTTTGTTTACCGCCCCAAGCAAAAAATGCCTTCTTTTTACTATTATGTATTTTGTGCTCTCAAAGTTTGTTCCTCAGAGCCTCTGCTTGCTAAAGAACTAAATTATTTGAGATCAGCTGCGATTGATCGAGGATTTCCTCCCGTGGCCACTGATAAAGCTTTTAAAAATTTTCCACTCACCATCAAGACGACATTTCGCTATTAGAAATAACATTCATAATCTTGTTGTGCTTCCATTTTATCCTTCTGTCAGTTATGAAATTGCACGGATTCTTGTGAAGTTCAATTTTCATGTTATTTGTTTGCATATCAATAAAATCCATGGTTTGCCTCTTAAAGATTCTATTTCTAACTTTAATTCTTGGGGAATTTATAGCATAGGATGTCAGTGTGGTTTCAAATACATCGGCCAAACTAAAAGAGTGTTCAAGTTTCGTATCTAGGAACCCAAATCTTATGTTTGAAAAGGCAAAATTAACAAATCTTTGATAGCTAATCATTTTGGAAATTTAATCATAATTTCTACTTTGGGTCTGCAAAAAATCATTCAAAAAGCTTCAATCGCTGAATTGGATTTTGAGACTTTTCACTTTCACAAAGATTTATCTTGTAATGCTTTTAAAATTCTGTTAATTTAAATTTTGAATTTCATTAATATTTTTGCCAATAGGTGGCACTACCTTCTCATTTATCTCTACTGTGGAGTATAAATATATCCATTACGCCCATTGCTTTCCAACCTTGCAAATTTCTTTGCTCCTAATGAAGAGGGACCTGTACCTGTTTGTTCTTGAAATCGATTGAGATCTTGACTTAAATCTATGCCAAACTTAAGGTTGTTGCATTATTAATTTTATGTTTCACTCAGCGTGTTTCTCTTCTGCTTACAATAATTATTCAGTTGTTTCCATGCAATTAACATAAAGATCACCACATGCAGATCAGATCTAGCTTTGAATCAATTAATGTATCAGATGAAAACTGGATCATTGGATATATTTCAATTTTTTAATTAATTAAGACACAATTATACATATTCACCACCCTCTTCAGTAACATTTGAGGTGCTTCAGCAAAGCAATGCAGTGAATTTATATTTTTTTTTCCTTTTCTTTTCACTTCTCTCCCCCCCCCTGCTGCACTGATAGACATTACCCATTTTAAAATTAGCTATTAGCATGACCATGGCAAAAAGTCACAGGAATAGAATTTTCTTAAAAGCTTTACCATACTCAGGAATTAAGATACAACAAGTAATTTTATCTAGAAACTTGCTCTCCCAAAATCAGTTTGAGAGATAGCCTCTCATATGCAACGTATTACTCTAAAATCCAAAATACTGCTTGTTGCAAGTAGTTCGGCACATCCTAAGCCAAGACAGAATGGCTCAGAACCACCGTTTCCTCATGTAAGGGACAAAGGACTTCTATTTGGTGCCTGGCTTTGAGCTACAGACAGAAGATAGTAACCTCGTTGTGTGAGCAAAATTTCTGGAAAAGTTCTTTTTCAGGGGTATTATTGCCTCAGTCTGATACAAGCTTGTATCAGATGATTGTAGAATTTGAAAACTTTATTGTGCATGTAATGTGATTAAATTACTGATTGGTAAAAAAGGTGTCGTAGCATGATTTCTGTTTTACATTTATAGTTATATTTCAAAAATAAAACTACCATTTGTTATGAAAGTAGCTGCAGTTTAGAGGCTAAAAATCTGCACGTGGTTCGTAAGCCACAGTTTGGCCATGTCCCCAGTATGCTTTTAAAGTAATTCCTAACTGCCTTTCACTTGCAGACACTTACCACAGAATTAAAAAGATATTTTACAATGTTTGAACTGAATCTGAAAGCCAGAAGAAATTAATCATCAAGAATCACAACAAAATAGCAAATTTGTCAAATATTGAATAAATAGCTAAAGGTATTAAAATATTTGTAACCCACAATTAGAAAGTTTAGATAATATATTACAGTAATAAAGCCAACTGATATTCAATCCTTTTATAGTTGTAACAATTAACAGTTATAAAAAAACTATATAAAATAAGGCTTCATAAAAATACAATGTAGAAATAAGCAAAAGAAAAATGTTACATTATTGCCATGAAATTAAATGAATAGTTAAATAAAAAATTATAAAGAGAAAAATGTGATGCAGCATACCTTCAGTTATACTAGAATTTTGAAACATAGTTTCAAGTGTTAAATGAATGTCTTTAAATGTTGGTCTTTCTGAAGGTTCCCAGTGCCAACCTAAAAAATGAAATGTTGAAATTTTATTTGTTTTGAGTAACAGTTTAAAATTTTTCTCATTTTCTCTTTATTTAAGATATTACTTATTTAGAATAATCACTTTGTCTCTGCATGTTATATGATAAGAATAGCAACCAAATAGCCAAGAGTTTGATCATGAACTCCTAAAATTCCCAAGAAGGCCATGAGTAAGTGATGTTTTCTTGAACATAATTAAAAAAATACCTAAACTCCTTTCTCTCTATATAAGTAATTATACGTAATTTAAAAAGCCGAAGACTTGCACTAAAGCTGCCAAGTAATAAATCAATAATTTATTATTAGAAAAGGTGTTTCATATATCATCTCCAACGAACCAAAATTTAATTAAAGCAATGAATTATAGGAACATATTTTAGTCAGTATGTTAAGTATAAGTTATTTAGGTTTCTATTGTTGTAAATTTAAAAAAAAAAACTGTAGAGAAATAATATTTTGACTAAAAAGTAAAATTTAAAGTACTGAAAAGGAGCTATTATCATTAACCATAGATTAATTGAATTGTCAAAGAGCACAAACCAATCCATTATCAATTAACAATAACCCAAATTAAGTGAGAGTGTTTCGTCTTCTTTACAATCATTCGCTCTTCTTTTCCCAGCAAGGATCAACTTAGTAATTTTGCTAGAGTTAAATCACAAGCCACAAACAAAACTTAAAAATTAGAAAGAAATTAGTTTGCTTAATCCAATATATATATATCTATGTATATAAATGAATAAATACGAGAATAGGTTCAAAACCTAATGCAATTGTGCATTAACAGCACCAACAAGTGGTGGTAATAAAATAAAAAATACATTTAAGATTCATCACACATACAATTTGGAATAAATGCGTAAAAACTAATAAACCAGAAACACAGTGGCAAAGCAAGAAACGGGGCAAAATATGCAAAAACCAAAATTGAAAATGAAATTTATATTACTTTTGGCACAACATCATCAGGGGGTTGGTACAGCGAAAAGAAGTAAATAAATAAAACAGCCTGTTCCTCAATCAGCAAAGCGAAAAATTAAAATTTAAAAATAGTCTTAGAAAAACACTAAAAGTAATCTGTGTCCTTATCAGCTCAACCCCTACAGGCTAAAGCAAGCTGTGCAAAAAATTTTAAATTACAGCAACCGATATTTGATGAATTTACACAGTTATTTTGAGTAGATCGAGTCCAAAAACAAATCTTGCAAAAATAGTAATCCAATACTCGAAAACAAAACTACATGCAAATTTTTAAATTTATTATTAATATTATTAATATTTGAGAAAACAAAATTATATGGGAATTTTGAAAACACAGGTCGGGAGGAGGGGAACAGATTATATCATAAACAAACAATAAAGCTTAGAAAATAAAAATTTACCATTTTAGCAGACATGTAAAGCAGAAGTAATACAATACATGAAAAAATAAATGAAAATTTGATCAAAAATAAAAATAGAGGAAAACATTCTTAAAAATCTGTAACACAAGAGCAATAAAATTTTGAAATGAAAAATTTTAACAATTAATAATACAAAAGCAGTAAGAGTTTTGAAATGAAAAATTTTAACAATTTGTAACACAACACAAAGCAGTAAGAGTGAAAAAAAAAATTTTAACAATTTGTAACACAACACCAATAAAAGTTTTCAAATGAAAAATCTTACTGCTCTTGTGTTACAGATTTTAATGACTTTAATGACTAATAATCAAAAATAATTTTATTTCGATTTTTTATTTGATATTTTTTTATCAAATTTTCATTTATTATTTTTATTTATGTTGGATTACTTCTATTTTACATGTTTTGGGACTCAGACCATTAAAATAATAATTTTTTATTTTTTAAGCTTTAATGCTTGTTTATGATATAAGTTATTCTTTTCAGTCCAGCTTGTAAATTTTCAAAATTTGCATATAATTTTGTTTTTCTGAATACTGGATTTAATAGGAATACTGGAAATTTGCATATGGCTTTGCTTTCAAGTATTGGATTATTATTTTTGCAGTTTTGTTTTTGGACTCAACCTGCTCAATATAATTCCATAAATCTCAAAAAAAAAACCCCCCCCCCCCCAATCTTTCTGAATTTGTCTATGTTTCTGATTGGCACCGTTTAGTTCAGTAAGGAGAGGTTGGACTGATAAAAACAGAGATTACTTTTAGTGCTTTCTAAGACTACTTTTAAATTTAAAATTTTGTGTGTCTTTTTCGGATCAGAAATAGGCTGTTTTATTTATTTATTTATTTCGTTGCACCATATCTCTGATGATGATGCAGTGAAAGATGTAAATTCAATATTTAATTTTTGGTTTTGCCATATTTTGCCCCCTATTTCTTGCAGTTTACCACCATGCCTTTGGTTTTTTTGGTTTCTGCATGTGATTTATTTTGAATTGAGTATATGATGAATTTCAATGGCAATTTTTTTATTATATATATATATATACTACTTCAATTACAATATAAAGTAGTGTATATGTTAGGGTAAAAGTAATAAACTGGTGATTATATAGAATAACTGGTAATTATGCATAATCACCACTAAATTTAGTAAATATGATAAATTTTTGAAAATTTATCAAGTTAACAAGTCTGTTTGCATAATTCCCAAGTCGTAATGGTAAATGTGATAAATATCATGACTGAGCCAGTAGAATGCAGTGAAGTTTTTTTTTTTTTTTTTTTGAGTACTTACTGCTCAGAAAGATATTTTTCATTGGACACTATCGCATGAGAGTACTAAATTACAATTTTTTATATTTTTTACAAGTAAAAAGTCAATAAATGGTTATTTTAAGTCACATTCATTTATTTAGCCTGAACGAAATCTGACTGACAGATGTTGTGAAATGAAAAAAATACAATTTGCATGAGCTTGTACAAAACAGTTGCATATAAAAAAACAAACTGCGGTTACATATAAAAGAACAAACTAAGCCCATATTCTAGAGGGGGAAAAAACGTTTTTTCAAATAATGTTAAATGCTATTACTACAAATTACCAAATATTTTAAATTTACTTATTTAAGCATATTAGGCTGTTATGACATTTAGAATTACAGTTTGCCAGATTTTTTACATTTGCACTTATCAGACTTGCATTGTCCCTTACAAACACATCGCTGACATCCCTGATCTCTAGAAAAAGATGTCTTTCTAACGCATTCTCGAAGTGATATTACTAGATCTGGAACATCGTCAAGCAAAATAAATTTTTCTTCACAAATTGTGAACTCACTTTTGGTATACAACTGTGAAAGTCTTCCTTGTTTTGTTCTTAACTGATAAAACTCTTCATTTTGAATTTCTAATATCACCACTAATAAATTTCAGAATCACTTTCTTGCTCTCAACATCTGGTATTCGAAGTTTCACTGTGTCACCAACTTTAGCAGCAAGCAGGAAATTTAAGATTTGAAACCTTCAACATTTTTTTTGCTTGTAATTCTAAACCATCTTTAGCACTCATTCTATGTTTTCTTACTTGCTCTTGCCTGCATAAAATATTTGTCTGGATTAGAGCAACTAATGCTTCATTCTCTTTGTGAGTCTTAAAATTAACTTCAGATGGAGGGTCATTTTGAGATAGATCTTCATTGTCCATATTAGAAACATTTTCTATTTCGTTATTGGTGTTTTTGGAAGCATTATTAACTGTCTTGATTAATGCCTGAAGCTCTTCTTCAGTTCTAAGATGTTCGACAGAGTCATTCAGGAAAGACGTCTTCAAGCCAAATTTTGCAGGCGTCCCAAACATTGCTTCATAAGAAGGACACTTGATGCCTTCATGAAATGCTCTATTTTTCATAAGTTGAACAAAATGTAACCCTTCGGACCATTTATTGGTGTGCTTGCTTTCCAACCAAGAACTTTGCATATTTGAAATATCCTAGTTTGCACGTTCAACTGAACCTTGAGTCTGGCTGTGCCTAGGTTTTCCGTGCACAATTTTCAAATCCAGACACATTGCACAAGTTTTTTCTACGATTTTGTTACGAAACGCATGACTGTTGTCACTTTGCAGTACACTGGGGGCTCCAAATATAGTAAAAATATCAATTAGGTGATATGCAACCTCCTCTGAGTGTTTGGTTTTTAGGGTACGCAACTGTACGAACTTCGTCAAGTGGTCCTGATAGAGAAATATAAACTTAAAGTCATTATCTGGTTGCGACTGCATGTCAATTAAATCCACCTGGCAACTTGAGTTCATCTCTTGAAAGACCATTGGCCTAACAACAAGTCCTTTCTTAGGTACTTTTTTTTTTTTGACAACTTTCACACAAATTTAAATAAATCATGACTTCTTCGGTAGTAATTTTTTTGTACTTTTTTTTAAGTTACTTTAACATCCTGTTTCTATCACCATAGCCTAATGATAACTGTACCTCATGAATTACGGTAAAAATTTCTTCAAACTTCATCAGTGTTTGATACAAACAGGACAAAATTTAGTGGAACAACAAGTATTTAGTTGCCAATAGTGTATAGCAGACACTAGTTAAGCTTTCTGACTGCAGATTTGAAGGTTTCCAAATATTGCAAACAAAAAGTGAAATTTTGTAATTAATGGAATTTGTGGAGAAATAGTAATAATAAATGAAGATGATATAGCAAAAGTTAACCATTGCCGTGAAATCCTTCAATCATCAGTCAACTAATAGATGATGAAATCCGTAAAATGTGTTTCTAAATTAGAAAATATTGCCATTGATAGTGAAGAAAGAGGTTGTAGAGGAGGAAAAAAAAATTTTTTTTTGATTGGCAATTTAGTGAGAGTTCTCAATATGGCAATTATGGGACTTTGTATCTGAACAAGAAATTTTGTCTATATATGTAATTAAAGAGAAAAAATAAATATTAAGCTTTCTTTTGTAAATTTTGATTCTCTTAATGCCATATATGCTTTATTTTTTCATAAACCACTATTTCATATTTTTAATTTTATAATCTCTGACTGTCAACTTCCTAGATTTAAGTTGACGTTCCCAAATCCGGAATCACCAAAGCTGCGAAGAGTCCAGATTTCGGATTTTATACCATATATACTGGGTGACAATTAATGAACTATATGAAATAAAACATAAATTATTTAGAAACTACTGAGTGCACAAATTTTAATTGACATGTAACATCACTATGCATCATATGCCTGCCATCTTTGGCTATGACATGGCACAGACAAATAGCAAAATTCTGCATGACCTGCTGAAGTGTCAGAACATCAATGTCGTCAATGACCTCCTGAATGGCAGCTTTCAGCTCAGCAATAAGATTTGGGGTTATTTCTGTACATATTGACTTTAATACAACCCCATAAAATTAAGTCGCATGTGTTCAGATCTGGAGAGTATGGCGGCCAAGTGAGTCCCATTCCAGTGGCCTCTGGGTACCCCAGAGTCAGAATGCGGTCCCCAAAGTGCTGCTGCTCCAGGATATTAAACACTCTTGGCCCGATAGGTCGAACTCTGTCTTGTATGAAACACATCTTGTCGAAATCAGGGGCACTTTGGATAATAGGGATGAAATTTTCCAAAACCTTCATGTATCGTTCAATAATTACTGTGCCATCAATGAATATCACGCCGATTATTCTGTGATTGGACATTGCACACCACACAGTCACCCATTGTGGGTGGAGAGTTTTCTCGATCATGAAATGCAGATTCTCAGTCCTCCAAATGCACCAATTTTGCTTATTGACGAACCCCTCCAAATGAAATTGGGCTGCACCGCTAAACCAAACCATATTCACATCAAATTCCTGTTTGTCAATTCTCTTGACAATAGTGATGGAGAACAGAACCGCTGTTCCACGGTCATGGGCCTTAATCGCTGATGGGTTTGAATTTTGTATAAGAAGAGATGCAGTTCTTCAACAACAATTTGTTGCAGGGTCTCCCGGTTGATTACCACCTGTTGTGCAGCTTGTCTGTTCGATTTCCTTGGACTGGTTTGAAACACAGTGTGTGTCTTCTTGATGTTTTCAGACTTGTTTGTCAACCGACATTGCAAACATTGTCATCACAAACACTACCAGTTCTCTCACACTTGCAAATCAAATTCTTGATTGTTAACATGCATGGACAGGTTGCCTTCAGCTTGTACTCAGTCACAAACTTCCTTTGAGCCACAATTGGGCTGCTAGTGTTCATGTAATAGGCCTTCACAAACGCTATATGCTCAAGCACACTGTACCATGACATTTTCACTTGACTTTCACTACAGGGTTTTCACCCTGTAGTAACAAATATCTTTGTTTGCTTGTAACACACAAACAAAATTCTGCATTCTATACACATGAAAAGACAAAAATCAACAAATTTACTTAAATATATCACAGGAATAATAATAAAAAATCTTACATTGTCTCATCAGCTCATAAACTCTAGGGGGACAACCTGGAGGGCATTCCATCCTGTAGCCTGATTCTAACATGTGATAAACATCTGTCAAATCTACACCCGGATACGGCGACATTCCATAAGTAGCAATCTCCCATAATAATATCCCAAATGCTAGGAAAAAATATTAAAAAGCCAGAAAATTAGAAAAAGATTACATAAATCTTCATTAAAACTACATTTATGAAAATTAAAGCTTATTTATTTAATTCACATTTGTTCAGAGTTGAAAAATGTTAAATAAATTCGCTAACTAATAAACATAATCCCTAGACTACTTCTGATTCATAGCATATATTTAAATAGAATGTACATTACTACTTCATCTCCTCCCCAAAAATTAAAATATTGCAATCATCAATTTAGCATGCTCCCTGTCGATGTGTGAAAAGGCAGCATCTGGACCAATATTATATTTTTGTTATAGCAATACCCAAAACTAATTCCATTATCAGAATTCAAGGTTATTGTAATCAAAAATATGATTTTAATATCATTTTAACAATTTGAATACAATTAAACATTAATTCAGAACCTGAAATCATATTGTAGAATCATTAAGATTTTTCTGAAGTGGGAGACATGAAAAATGAGGAATGCCCTCACCTGGACTCAAACCTGGAAATCTCGAATACGTGCCAAGGGTGCTACCGTTTCACCATGAAGGCATGCAGAAAGGAGGGAGAAAATACCTTCTATACTCTCCCTTTTAAAGGGCGACTGGGGGAATAGGAGATCCAATCGCCAAATCCTGGTGGTGAAGAATTGTCATCCACAACTTTTTTAGTTATGGCACCACTGTAGAGTCATTAGTTTTTTTTGTGAAGTGGGAGATATGAAAAATGAGCAATGCCCTTGCTGAGACCCAAACCTGGACCTCTTGAATATGCACCGAGTGTACTATCATTACACTACGAAGGCATGCAAAAAGGAAGGAGAAAATACCTTATAATATGTCACAAAAATGAGTCATGGTTCCTTATATATCACTATCCAATACAAGTGCAATTGCTAGGGGCTTCACTGAGAAATTATAAAAGGATAACTTTCTTGAATGCTTCCACAACCAACCCCAATAAGTTATGGTTTGTTAGATATCACTACTTAATGAAGTACAGTTGCTACAGGCTTCACTGAGAAATTATAAAGGGACTACGTCTCCACCACCATATCAGTTGGTTGTCTGTTTGGGGAAACCATATGGCTCATGTATGAGCCATTTCATAGCGAAGGTGTTAAGCTAAGTAGCTGAATATATCACACAAATGAAAAGCATTGGCTAAGTTAATGTAATTAGACTAGATATAAGAACATTAACATCTCACATATTATTGTGTTGTGAACATAAGTCTTTGAAAGAAATGGTAGAATGATAATTTCTTTATAATGCACTTCTCTGTTACCTTATGTTAAGAACAGCCCCTTACGCAGTTCAAGATAGTGTTCTTTATTTCAACTCCTTTTACAAAGTGCATTTGAAATAATGTCAAAAAATGATTTGTACAAACTTCCTATCATGACTGAAGTACCATTAGAAATCTTAGTGCAATTTTGTTTTAAAGAAATAAAAAAAGATAAAAATGCATATAATATATCCAAGCACCTTTAATAGCACTTAATTTTAAAATTTCTATTCAATCAGAAAAATAATAATATTAATGTTCTGAGCATGACAGTGATATACAGCTGATTCTCATCATAAGAAAATTGATGGAAAAGCAAAATTTGTTTCTTATAACTGAAATCTCTTACTATGAAAATGGATTAGAGAAAATTTAATGAATCATGTTCAGTATAGTTTTGATGCTCTCTATACTGGGAAAATGAAAGCAAGTAACACTCTTCCTTCACTGGATATTTCAATGTAGGAGTAAAATCATTAGTTCATCACTTTTGAATAGACTCTGAAATTTTTCAATATATAAAAAATAACGTATATAATATATATACAAGGTGAGTCAAAAGTTTATTAAAACTTTCAAATTCATAAAGAACTGCAGTTCACACAAAGAGCGCACAAGGAAGTCCGATTTTTTTTTTTTTTTTTTTTTTTTTTTTTTTTTTTTTTTTTTAAGCAGGAAAAAAAAAAAGTTAAGAATGGCACTGGTGGGGGCGCTGACATGCGAGAGATTTAGGAGAATTATGCAAATTAATCTTGCAATAAAAGACCATGATACAGGGGGATTTCTCATTCACTTTTACACAGTTATTATTACCTAATCAAGCACTGTTGGTGAAGTTGTTCTACTTGAAAGGAGAGTCAGCAACTGTTGCCCTGTAAAAATTTCGCAAGTCAAAAGGACTGAAGACGAAGAATGGCCCCCTATCACATTCTGGAATACAGAAGCTTGTCAAACGGTTTGAAGAACCTGGCTCTTCAGAGGATCAGCCATGTAGTGAAAGACAATCACTGGTGAAGGGCCAAATTACTGAGGTGGAAACCACTATGAATCATATAGTGCTGAAATCGACCATAGGAAGCAGCAGTGCTTGTAAACCTGGAAGGATTCTGGATGTGCCTCACTCATCAATTTGGCATATCGACCACGAGATATTGCATCTCTAGCCCTAAAAATTCCAATCACTGCATGACTTACAACCGGGAGACACAGTTATGAGGGAATCATTTGTTGAGTGGGCTATGGCAAGAATTGAAAGCAACTCTCATTGGTTGTTCAACATTTTCTGGATGGATGAAGCGCAATTCACATGACACAGGGATGTCAATACCCAGAACACTTGTATATTGGTGACGTTGAACCCTTGTGAGTACATGGCAACGTCACTGCATCCAGCGAAGTTGGTGTGGCTTCACCTCATCTTCATTGTCGACCATTCTTCTTTGAAGAGTCATGTCCTATATCTGGCTGGAAAACATGTAGAGTAACTGCTGAGCGTTATCTCACTCTTTTGCATGACAAAGTCATGCCTGCATTAAATCAATGAGGTGTGTTATCTATAATAAGCTTTATACAGAATGGCACACTGCCTCACTATGCCAATCCAGTAAAACGATTCCTAATGAGTACCTATTATTAAGACAGTAATCAGTCAAGGTTGCAAGATCGCATGGCCTCCACAATCACTTGACCTCACTCTGGTCGACTTCTAATTGCGGGGCTACTTGAAATCATTTGCATACCATTCATTTCCTTCAACATTGTCCAAACTCAAAAATTCTATCTGTCGTGAGGTTTCTGCAGTTCATTCTGACATATTTCATTCAGCTGTAATGGGCATTGTGAGTCGCCTTAGTCGTGTCGTAGAGTTTTGAGATGTCACTTATAAAGAGCTTGCTTTAAAAGTCCAAATGCACAGTAATCAGAAGAGAGACATCAGGGAACTTGGGTGGGATGCATTTAAAGGGAATAATTTTGATTACGGTTTCACTTCTCATTTTTTCAAAAACTAGAGAAGTAAATTTAGAGGTATGGCTTGGAGCCTTACCCTGATGGAATTTAATACAGTGAAGATTATTTGGATACAGAGATGGAATTTCTTCTTTAAAAATAAGTCTTAAAACATATTTCTGATAGTAAGCCGAATTAATTTTGACTTTTTTTTTCTTTTCTTATTTCAAGTTTTCTTTTATAAAATAATCCAGTAATAACCATAAAACCTTTAGAAAAACTTTCCTTGTTTTCTCTGAATCAAGATAGTAAGTCTTTTTCGCTACTAAATTTATCTTTTTTTACTGAAATCGGATAAGTTTATCCAAGCCTCATCAATTGTAACTATGTTATGTTATGTAGAAGTGAGGGGGCCACCTAATATCTACCCTAAGTGAGTAGGTATTAGCCCCACACACTAACTAGAAAACAAACAACATTCTGGCATCATTCTTCGAGTGGAGATGGGAATTGTGACTCGAGCGAGCGCAAGTACTGCCACCGGCCGCGGCATCAACGGTACTCCTACCTTTCAGCATTAAATTTGCTCGAGTAAAAGGTGATATACATATTTACATATTATATATACATTACATGATATACATATTTGTGCAGGTGCATATTTTAAGATGTTATCTATTGTGAGTACAGGCAACATATTTCAGGATATTATAAAAACATGCGTGATGTTCCCACGTTACAAATCATTTTGGCAGACATGATCTGTTTATTATCAGAATTAATTAAGAAGTATAAAATTGTTTACAGAG
>KK113850.1:16108-30267 GCA_000611955.2 Stegodyphus mimosarum
GTTAATTGCATTGAAAATTGATCATGAGATTATAAATTGTGGTGGCTAGAAGCAACTCATTTCTAGTAAATAGATCATGCCTACAATCATGATTTGTTTACATCATTTTTTACAAATGGCGGTCAAAATTAGAAAAGAACATAAAATGATTGAAAAAGACATAAGTAAGTAAGTCTGAAAACAAAAGGGAAAAAAATAGCTTCGTCTGCAATCTTATGCTTAGTACGTACTTTTAGATAAATCTGCATACTTATGCTGATACATTGTCAACTTATTTTTGTCAGTTTATTGTATGTAATTTCGTGAGATTTTACAATAGTTAGTTTTCAATTGTTACAAACTATGATATATTTCAATGTTGATATTTTATTGACTTAATGCTGGCAATTTATTATATGTGTTCACTTATCAAATAATATGAGCTTGTGTCACATAGAAATGTAAGGGGTTCATCTATTATTTGCCAGAAGTAAACAGATGAGAGCCCCTTACCTTATTTGTGAGTGACCTATTTTGTACTTATGGTTGCGGTGCTTATTTCTTTCCTGTAAAGGTAAGCCCACGTACATTATATCTGTATTTATTTGCTTTATTTTGCTATTGCTGAAATATTCTTTGAAGGTTAAGTAATCAATTGTAACTACACATTTCCATTTTTCATCTGCCAAATAAGTTTCAAACAGCAAGCTGCACATAGTCTTACACTGAGAGACATGTTCCTGCATAAGGCATTGAACATCATGCTTTTTTATTTTGAATAACTTTAAATTAAATTTTGAAATTTTGTTCCTACATAGATATTTAAAGATTTTGCAATAGCTTTTTTTTTGGGAGGGGGGCTGGATTTTCCTTCAAAATGTGAGATGCGACTTTAGATTTAATATGAGCTGTACATACCTTTGCTAGGTATGCATTTTTTGCCTTTTTCAAAGTCAGATGTAAATTTTGAAGTTTCTTTCCTTTCACGCTAATTATGTCACTTATTTTACGTGCAGAAAAAATTAAAAACATGCTACTTTTCATATCTTTTCTTAATAAGTGAATAAGAATATTTCTCTTTAGACAGTGCAAAATATAGCCTTCAATACACTGTTTATTTTTAGCAACATTTTAAAGAAAAGAATATTTTTAATGTTGCAGACGATAATTAAACCTTATTCCAATTTGATGCCAGTCATGTTCATATTTTAAAATTAATATTTAAATTTATGGATACAATCAAAATCATTACAAAAATGTGTGAACACCCTCTGTATATGTATAATATTATTACTTGATGAACAAGTATAGGCATTTTTTAACCAAAGATTTTGTTTTCCTTAGATTCTTACAAACATAAAATAACCTCATTTTTTAAGCCCTCTCAAACTAATATTTTTTTAGCCCTATCAAACTATTATTTTTTTCCCTTAGAACAAAAAATTTTTTTAATTTGGATTTTTTGCACTTGGAATCAAATGTTGTAACACCAACAATACTTCCCAAAGTAGAAAATAAAAAGATTGAACATTATTAGATACACTTTTCTAAGCAGAAATCACTGTCTGACCATAATAACCATAATGACAACCATAATGGTTATTGTTTCATTTATAATATAAAAATCTGTAATAGCAACAAAAACAAAAATTCTGCCATCTGACATCAGCTTTAAATGTAGTAACTAGAGGCATTCACCTTATTGAAAAGTAATTAAATGATGATACACCGATAAATTTATAATTACTCTACAAACATTTCTCAAGTTTCTCTATTTTTCTTTTCTTCTTTCTTTCTTTCTTTTTTTTTTTTTAATGGCATTATTCTAAATATGAAGCTTTCAGATTTAAGGGCATTTTGATTCCTTCTTCAAATAAATTTTGTATATTTAAACCGAGTTACATATTTAAAACTGGAAACTTTTGCAACAGTTACATAGGCTTGGAATTGAACACAAGACAACACAAGACAGTGTACATCAAAATACAGTATATCTATTTTTCTAAAAAATATTTTACCTAATACCATCTATGTTTTTCATTACCTGCCCTTTCAAAGCAATGCCAATGCATGTACTTTTTCTGAGAATTTAATTAAATAAATAAATTATCAGTTTAACTTACCCCATACATCAGATTTTGTAGAAAATTTATTATAAGCCAGGCCTTCGGGAGCCGTCCATTTAATGGGAAATTTTGCACCAGCATGAGCAGTGTAAGTGTCATCTCTCATTAGTCTTGCTAATCCAAAGTCTGCCACTTTCACTAAATGGTTTTCTCCAACTAAGCAGTTTCGAGCAGCCAAATCTCTGAAACAATAAAATAAAGCATAAATGTTATAAAACGAAAAGTCTCATACAATTAAAACTGATATTAAATCATACAAACAAAAAAGGGGCTGAAGATGAAAAAAGAAAAGAAAATCTAAAAAGATTCAGATTTTAATTTTGTATTATAAGGTTTATTAAGGTTTTCTTCTCAGTCTAGCTGTCTGCTCTTGGACTCACTCCTACTACTGCCTAATGCTTGCGCTAATAATATATTAAATAATTTCTCTCTCTATATAATGCTTTTAATAAATCCATCTAATGTAAATTCACAAGTCCAGCTGACGATTAATAAAAAAGATAAAGAACTACATTTACTGCATTAAAATTGCTTAGCTTGTTAATCAGTAACAGGCATATTAAATTTTTTAAAAAAATTAATCTTTCACTTCACCAAATGGAAACAAACTGGCACATGGAAGTTAAAAAATTTTATATCGGATATCTTTAAAAATGTAAAATATTGGATATGTCATATGATATCAGATATCTTTTTAAGTGTAAAATGTTGTTATGCATATTTTACATACTGGCCATATAAGTTCTTTAAAAATAATACATGGTGAACATCTTTTTATTTGTGTTGCCATTTTTTTATATTCACTATATTATTCAGGGTTGCCACTCAAACAGTAGAATGCAATTCCCTATCTTTTCCAAGTTTGTTTTAAGAAAATTTCAGTCTATCCGCATAATGCATGTTCTGAGAGGTAAATTAATTATGGTACCACTTGAAAACACAAAAATTTGACAATTACATATGACTTATATATAAATATGTAAAATATAAAAATCTACTATGCAAAATCTAGCTTACAAATAATAAATTAATAGCCTTTAACTTCCGTTTCATTCTGCAATAAATTTTTCTCCCTGCAATTCTGATGCGCACTTATCGATGAAATCTGAACCCAAAATTATGTACATTAAAGTGTCATGTGATCTAAAATGGAATTCGTATAAAAAGCTTAATTACAGGGCAACTCCCTCTTCTTCTCTTCAATCGTTTCTTCGGCTGCTTTTTGCTGTGTCACTAGCTATGCAAAGTTTGCTTTCCTAAATTTGTCCCTTGTTTAAGACATAAGCCGAAAAAAAAAAAATTGGGAGGTGCATAGCGCACCCACAGTGATAATGTGCATTGTCACTAAAATAAAAACATGTGTGTAATTTACCGTTATGTGTGTTCTTCAAGTGTCATCTTGCTAACCTCACAGAAAAGTATTCCGAGTTATGATGCAGTCCTCTTCAATGAAAATCCATTTCAACTCTCACCAAGTCATCTTTATCACAATAATAATGCAGTTTTACTACATCTAGTGGCACAGTCTTACAACAATAATGCTATCTTATTACAACAACGACCCAGTCTTCTTACAATAATGAAGCAGTTTTATTACATATATGATATATATATATATATATATAATCTCGAAAGTATTACTATTCTAACTATAATAGGAGTTGTTTTCTCTACTGATGACTGAGATTAGAATCTGCCTAATTTGGATTAAAAAAATGTCTCTTTTTTTTTTTTCCAGACATTTTGCAACTAAATGAAAGAAAGAAATATATTTAATGATATTTTAAAATATATTCAGGCATTTTATATTTATTTAGCAGCATACAAACAAAAAATATATGCATTAAATTTCGTGATGGTATATATCATCATACTGCTAGAATTAGTTTCAGAAGTATGCCAGCAAAAATGGCCTGAAATTTGAAAGTATTATTAACTAATAATAAATAAACTTAAAAGGAAGAAGCCACATTAAGTGATATGAATAACATTAAAATAAAGTTAATTACTTTTATTTTTATTATAACTAAATTATAATAATTATGGTATTTTGGCAAATATAATTATATTAAATGGTTTAGCCTACATGATTGATTACTATTTTTTTTAATTATTATTTTACTGCAAAATGATAAATAACGCATTTATTAAAAAGACAAAAAGGTTTAAAGGATTTTGTGGTAAAATCCTAGTATATGGTACAGCCTTGGCACGATTTTGAAAATTGTTGCCAACACCAAAATGACCCGTTTACTGTTCATCATAAATGTCCGCTTAATAGCACATCATAATGTCACAAATCCCGTGCATACCATATACTAGGATTAAACCAATTTTCTTTTATATGAGAATGGGATTGTATTTTCTTTCGTTCAACATGCACTGCACATGTGAATCTCTCGATTCTCAAGGTTACTGGAAACCATTATTGTTAGGTTCTCAAGGTTCGTTATTACAAACCATTATTATTATTGGAAACCATTGATTCTCAAAGTTGCTGGAAACTTGCTTTGCCTTTCTAAAAGACAGTCTGATTGAAGCTGCAAATATTGGCCATATGGCAGCTGTCTGAATGACACTCATGCGATACATAATTTGCCAAGAAAGTAATTGCTTCCAACGTTAGAGTAAAAATTGCTTTTTCGGAGGATTGCAGTCCGAAATTCCTCGACTTTTCCAGAATTTGACTAAAATATTTGAACTTCTTGACTTTTCCCTGATTTTTTTACTGAATTTTCGAATTCCCTGACTTTTCCCAGTTTTTCACATTTTCCAGGTAGCATGGCAACCCTGATTATTTCTTTAACCCTTTCATAGGCCATTTATTTCTCTTTTGAATTTCTCCCAGTTTTTTACGCTTTATTATCAAATAAACAATAGCATTTAAGGAAATATATTTTATTTCGCCAAATTTTTCGTTTATATTTAAATTCTAGGGGTGGGAAGTATACTTCCCTCGGGACCTTTTATGATCGTAGAGAAAATTCAATTTCATGACGATTATTTGCCATGAAAAGAGGAGAAACATGTTGCAATGCACATGGGTACATCACATTCTGCACACATATAGCGGGTCATCCTTTCTTGGGCCTTTGTGCTACATTTTCTACACCGTCTATAGTTGGAAACCATTTTTGACATATGATTTCCCACATTGGCTAAATGTACATCATCCGGAACTGCACGTTTTTTTGCTTGGAAGCTAGCAGAACGGCCTTTCTTTTTTCTTCAGGAATATCCGTCTATTAGATGACGAGCTAATGCTATACGGAATGTTAGCTGGTCTAAACTTCTGTTTCTCTTGTTTACTTGCCACAGTATAAAACTATTTACGATGTCAAATCAATAAGAAAATAAAAAATACGATACCACCATTTTACAGATATTCTTCCTATTTGCTATCTTTCTTTTCATTGATCGAAACGATCAGTACCTCCCATGATATCGTTATATACAGCAACAGCTTCAGGGCAAGGTACTTCTGTTTTAGTATCATCCTTTATTGTCCGATTTACAGATGTAATAATTGCTGGATTCTGTGCAGTAGTCAGCAAAGAAACAGTTTCACTGTTATGCCTATTATTTACTATTGAAATTAGATAATTACTGGCACAAAATTAGCAGAAATGTAAGAAATAAGTAAATACAGTTACAATAAAAGCAATATTTTCTTTATATATCTTATAAACATACTATTTTTGAACTAAATATTCTATTTTTTCCAACATACATATTGCACATGGCTTTTATACATGATGCAATAGCATCTTCACTTTTCACCCATTATTTATTATTCAATATTAGAGTTATTGCAGAAATATACAAAATTAGAAAACGTTATTGCAATAAAAATAGCGTTTTGCTTTTATTTGTACTAGAATCGTATAGCAACGCAAATGTGAAATCAAAACAGGTGTCTCAGTGGAACAGATCTCACACAACGCGTTCGAACTTTCAAAACAAATCGATGTTTCAATCGAGGAATATAGATCGCAGCACAATATTGAAGTGGGAATTAGTGTTCCCAACGTTATAATAGTAAAGCCAATATATTATAGTGGGTTTTGCGCTTCCCACAGGTGTATTTCCCAGGATCGCGTAGATGGGAAGAAATCTTCCCAAGGCCCACGAAAGGGTTAAAAACAATACATGACAATAACATTTGGTGGTAATATCTGAAACGTTATATAGACACAAAAGTGAGGCTTGAGATTAATAGCAAATTTGATTCTAATCAACTAGCTTACACACTAAAATTATATTAAAACATTGATAATGTCATAGCTTTCAGGAGTGGCCTGCTTGATTTGTTAGCTGAACTCCGAATGATAGATGAAAAAATACTTTATTAATTTAAACTGATACTACTTAGAATATAAAACAAATGCAAAAATTTAAATGACATAAATTATGTTCGCTCTAATTTACGCATTTTTATCATGTTATTACATCAGCAGTAACTTACCACCATTAACTATAATTCAAACTATGAAATTCAAATTTTCTGATCAATAAAAAATGCATCAATTCTACCTATTTTGTTACTTCAAAAAAAAAAATTTATCATATTTATTTTCCTCTTACCATTTAAAACTGAAAGGTCCAATCCTATATCCTGGATGAGCCATTGCCCAGAACTTAAATCTGAATGACTGTGATGTCTTGACAGAACATAAGCACTTAAAATCTGTCTATTGTAATGTTCTTTACATATTAGCAACAGATAAACCAGACTATCTACATGAGTTCTTATATTCTTGCTTAAAATTGGGATGAAATAGGCCCATAGCCTTTGTTCGCTTATTTTTAATTAATTTAATCAAACCTTTATCAGATTCATACAGAAAACATTCTAAACCTAACATAACACCTTCATAAACTTAAAAAAAGAAAAGGCCAAAGCCTCACATTAGAGATGGACGATTTGCTCCAGAACCAATTCACTAGACTGAACAAATGATCAGTGCTCCGAAAAAAAAATGGAACGGCAGTTCTTTGACGGTTCACCGGGGGTGGGAAAAGGGAAAGTGTGCCAAAAGTTTGATTCCTCTTAATGTAAACACTTGCCCTTTCCTTTATTATTTACTGAAAATGTCTCTGACCTATTTTTTTATGTATGTTATGTAAGTATATATGTGTGCTTTTGGCTTGCTTGTGTTCCATCTAGTATTTAAAAAACAAAACATTAAATAAACCGATGCATCTCAGCAATGAATGTTATTAACTGCCCTTATTAACATTGTTGCCACTCACCTTGTAAACAACATTTTCTATTTCCTGCACAGCACTGCTCAGCAAAAATACTGACTTTTAAACTAAGACAAACGCAGCCAGTAACAGCAGGGAATACAGAATGATATTTTATTCATAAAAGTAAAAGCTAAATTAAGGATGAAAATTTTGAAATCGCTTGAAAACAATTTACACAACTGACAACCAAAATAGTATGTAGTGAAAATACATTAAAAGCCAAAATTTCAAGTGACATGGTTGGCCAAAGTTAGGAGACAATATTTCTGCTAAAAGTGCCTTTTCCTTCCACAATTTTCCGTTTTTCAGATGGAAGCAGAAGGTAAATTAACACTCATCTTCAGTTTGTCTAATATGTTTAGCTAAGTTAAATAAATGACTGTTCACACTTTTGGTGGTATATATAGTTGCATTTACAGGGCTATTTTAAAACAGATTTATACACAGGTTTTCCATTTTGGCTGAACTTTTGCAGCAAAATGTTATCATTCTGCTTATATACAGTAATTATTTTCCCAGTAATAGCAATACTTATATATCACCCAACTGATTTGAGTGAATGCTTCATTTTCAAAGTTGCATGCTTATTGGTGCATAATGTTTATTTAATGAAAGCTCTGTCTATTCAATAAAAATAACTAGTACAATTTAATTATAAGAGTAAAGTACATAAACAAACCTGTGTATGAAACTGTGAGATTCAAGATATGACATAGCAGAAGCAATTTGAGTAGCCATATACATAAGCACAACAGCATTTATTTCTTCCCGATTAGCATTTCGCAAATAATCTAAAAGATTCCCGCAAGGCATAAATTCTGTTATGATGTAGAATGGTGGTTCCCTTGTACAAACACCTAAGAAATTAAAAAGGAAATTACATTTACAATTTTCCTATATGAATATCATCATATTGAATTAGGTTTCTTAAGTATGCTGTATCTGAGCTTCAGGAAATAGTACATAACTAATATATATGAATGATATTCAAATGTTTTTGCAATATCTGATGATTCTCAAAGTTTTACCTGGATTACTATTCAATTATTACAGTGAATATAATTTTTGAATAAATTCCATATGATTAATCACAATACTCATTACACAAGCATTTCAATGTAACATTAGGCCTTCAATCTAAACGGCACGGGGGGAACTCAGGTAAAATTACTTCATTCACAACAATAGTTACTGAATAAATTTACAAAATGTATTAGAAGTAAGGTTTTGCATAAATCTATTAACAATGAAACACTAGAAATAATGAAGTATTGTTGTATGAAATAATGAAAATTCATTGAAATGCACAGTAAATATATTTGACATATTGGCAACAAAATACTCTGACAAGCAACAAAGCATGTAAAAACAATCAAACACAATGCTAAATAGACATAATAGTAAAACAAATATGAAACATGTATAAGTTTACGTGCTTATATTTTATGCATGACTGAATTAGACATAAATACATTTCAGTATGCTTATATTTTATGCCCCCAAAAGTTAAATATAAATATATATTTATATGCCTATATTTGCACAAAAAAGTTAAAAAGCCTTCTTTGTTTTCAAACAGACTTCATCAGCACATAGGTAACTTTAGATGCACTACATAATACTTTTTAAAGGAAAAAATCATTGTATGAGTTTGTTCGCTCTCTCTCCTCAAAAATGGTACAAGCATATTTTTCATGAAATTATTAATACGACTCATAAAATTACAGATAAAAATCATCTTGAATTTAAGACTATACATTTAGAGGAGGAGTTATACCCCTTTTTTTAACACTGTTATGCAATATTTTCACATTATTTCTAGTTTAATTTCTTATGACAAAAGCACATGCATGCACTTACATAATTACATATTGATTATTTGATATCTGTTAATATTGGCTTTTAAGAAACTCTGAGTCAAGTAATTAATAATTAAAATTAAACTATAAGGCAATATTGTAGAACAGAATGCTGGTTATTAAATCAGAATTCGGCATACCCAGAAGTTGAACTAGATTTGGATGTTTCATTTCTTTCATAATTGCTGCTTCTTCTAAAAAATCCTTTAAAGCCATTGTATCTTCCTAATGAAAATAAGATTGTTTATGGATTAATAAGATGTTACTAATCAATTAATATAATTTTTAGGTAAGAGAAACAAAGTTAAAAATGCCAAATATCATCTTAAAAATATATCTCATTTGATGAAATCACTTTAGATGTCATATATTCAAGTGAATGTATATTTTCAAAATTCAGATAACATTAATTTCATTTTGAAACCATAAGTGTGATTTCAAAGTATACTTAAAAAGCACAATCAAAACTAAATTTGTATCCATCACAGTTTTAGCTATTTCATTCAATGGAAATCCTCTATTTCAATGACATCTGAAAGAATTTCAGTCAATAATACAAACAGTTATTCAGAAATCAATCTACATATTAAAGCCATACATTTTTATGACAGTGATAAAAAAAACTATAGTATGCAGTATATTAGACACTATGAAATTTTTCCATAAATTTTCAATAAAATGTTTTCAAGTTAACTATTTTATTCTTTACATTAACTTAAAACATACAGAGCTTATATCTTTAATAATTCTGTGTGTTAGTAGTAAAACAAGCATTTGTAAGCTACAGTTGAAATAAGAAAGTAATTTTCATTTTTTAATCTGAAATAAAACTAAATTTTTTCCCATACAAAAATCAATCAAATATTTTTCATGGAACTTTATCAGCCAAAAACTGAACCAAACACAGCTTGAGGTCATCTTTATTACTTAAATTTTTAATATTTAAGACATTTTGCAAACTTTGAACTAAATGATAATCCAATGGTTCAAGATCGGGGCTATATGGGAGATGCAACGTCACTTCCCAAATAAGCTCCAATAATTTTGTACATGTTGCTAAAGGTGTGCGAGGTATCGCACGGTCATGGTGGAATACAATTTCCTTAGTGATTTGCCAGTTCTGGCCTTTTCTCCTTGACTACTCTCTCCAGTTTCATAAGTTGTTGGCAGTGAACATTTGAGTTGATCTTTCAGTTGCTTAGAAGCACTCTCAAAATACACAACACCTTTGTAAACCCAACAAAAGGACAGCATGATCTTTGTCTGATATATTTTGTTATTGATATGATTTGTGGTGACTCATCATGCTTGGACTATGATCTTTTTTGATTAATGTTACTGAAGACGATCAATTTTTCATCACCAGTGATAATTCCTTTAAAAAAAGAATCGATTTCATTACGTTTAAATGTTATCAGAAATATTGGCTCACTTTGTGAAGCGAATTTCTTTCAATTCATGCAGAATTCAAATACTGAGCTTCTTAACGAGTCCAAGATATCTTATGTGATTTTCAATTCTGTGTGATTAATTTAACATTTTGCAATCTCTCGCACAGTTATATGACAATTCGATTCAATTAGGGCTTTAATTTTGTCATCATCAAATTCAGAAGGTCAACCAAAATGCTGTAAGTCTGTCTGTATGTGTGTCTGTTGATAATACTTCACCTATTATTATGGTATACTACATTTTTAAGCATTATTTAAAATTAAAAATCAAGACCAAAAAACTAATACTTTAAAATGAAATCTAAAAAAAAGAAGAAAGTTTTAGTACATACATTATTTTACCTATAGTGAATATACACTCATGTCCATAAATTAAGGATAATGCAAAATCAGGCAAAGGAAGAGTTAGAAGCAAAACAAATTTGACTTATTTGTAAAGCTTATTTATTAAACAAAAGGTAAAGAGCAAAAAAAGATGCTATATGTTTGATATTATTAAAAAAATTAGCGATTTTTTCTCTCTGGAGCAAATTACAAAAAAAAACCTATTTACAAAAAAATAATATTACATGGTTGGTATGATTGTTAATACATTGTATGTCTCCCAGACGATGCAATACAGTCCATACAACGCCTCGGCATGCCGAGTATCAAATTATCGATCTGATCTTGGGGGATATTACACCACTCAAAAAGCAATGCTCTCCGAAGTTCCGCTAGACATGTAGGAGGAGGTTGACGGGCTGCAACTCATCGGCCAAGCATGTCCCACATGTGCTCTACTGGATTCAAGTCCGGTGACAATGCTGGCCAGTCCATACGGGTGATATCCTCCGATTCGCATACGCATACGATGTTTGCACGGTGAGGACGGGCGTTGTCATCCATAAATACAAATTGTGCGCCCATGGCCCCCCGAAACAAACAAACATGTTGTTCCAGAATGACGTCCCGATAGATTTGGCTTGTCATGGTTCCAACTTGAAAATGCAGGTCAGTTCTGGAACCCAGAATAATTCCACCCCAAAAAAGCACTCCTGCACCACCGTAACGGTGTCGTTCAATGATGTTTTCTTGGTGGTAACAGGTACCTGGAGCTCTCCATATGAAAGTCCGGCGAGAATCAGACTGCAAGCTAAACCTGGACTCGTCGGAAAACATCACACAAGCCCACTGTTGCGGTGTCCACAATGCATGCTCTCTACTCCAGGCTAACCGCAGGCGACAGTGAAATGCAGTAAGTGGAACGCATCTGACAGGTCTACGAGCATATAGACCAATCTGCCCTAAGCGTCTGTACACGGTCTGCCTTGAAATTGTCATACCAGTGGCTGAAGAGAGCTGACGAGACAGGTCTGAGGCTGTGCTTCGCTTGTTTCTTTTGGCAGTAATTGCCAAATACTGGTCCTCATTCGGCATTGTAACTCTGGGGCGATCTGTGCTGTAACGTCTACTCACATTACCATCATCTTGGAATCATTGCCAAAGCCTGAAGATGGCACTCTGGGCAGTTCCAAGTTCGTCTGATACTTCCAGTTGGGTACGCCCACATTCCAGACGGCCGATAATTCTACCACGTAAAAAATCATCCAAATGCGTCCTTTGTGTCATAACTATTCGGTTATTGCACTGAAATGCTTATAAAGTGCCTGTGAACAATTTTACTTCTTTGCCTGTATTCCTTATATATCACTCTCTTACACGCTCATCATTGTGACGTACCATCGGTGTCATCTGGTTACTTCCTGAAATTTGCATATGATTCTTGAAGATGTGTGTAGTGATTTTACAGGTGATATATTTATTTTAGAGTTCGATTTTCGTGTGACTCCAAATAATCCTTAATTTATGAACATGAGTGTATTTACACACACACACATATATATAGATAGATGCCTTAGCTCAAATTTAAAATTTTTCTTTCTCTTTAAGCATTAGCAAATGACTTATGAACACTTTTGATTAATATGATATAGTTCTAATGAACAGTCAGGCACTTGTTCCAAAAAACAAAATCCAAATACTTGCAAGACATAATGAAATGTATTTTTGGCTGATGGTACCATGTTTCACTTCCACATGACAGGACCTCAGTTTGACCCCCAAAGGTCATTTCCTTCAAATGAATCCTCAAACAACAGTCGATTGGAATAATTATGTAAGAGAGCTGTGTGTTAGTTCCTCATTACCTCATCTTAACATTAAAATTTATAAAATTCTGAAAATTGGTGAAAGCTTATTCACACACAAAAATAAATATATAAATAAATTGGGTGTGTTCTCCTTCTCCAATTGATTTTTGGAAGATTTTGTCACAAAATTAAGAGAATGTTTCCTTGTTGCTCCTATTGCTTTGTTTCTTTAAATAGTGAGCCAAAGTCATGGGTTCGAAGTAAGCCAAAATGTGCCCACACAGTGCTGAAAATCCACTGCATAACTTTAACAGAAAAGTACTAATTTAATTTCTAGAGGCCATGCAGAAAAAATTACACTTAAAATTACGAGCTAAATATAAGACATATTAGAAAACAGAAAATTTTTAAATTAGGCACTATAAAAATTGCATGGAGTGCACCAAACCTTTAAAGTCTTTACAGCAACAGTAACATTATATCGTTTCCAGACAGCTTCATAAACATCACCATACTGTCCACCTCCCAGCTTATGCTTCATGACGATATCAGTGCGGTCTATTTCCCATTCATCAGGTTCAGGGCTCAAAGCAAATACAGTAGGCTTGTTACGCTTTGGTGCGGGATAAAGTAGCAAAGTTATTAAACCATCAGCATGCATTGAATGATGATGAACAAGTTCTGCTAGAGTATTGAACCGGCATTCTGCAGTCACAAAAACCTGTCAGAAAGGTAGTTAGTGAAATTAATGAAAACGCAACTTTTAAAGTTGATATACAACATAATTAATTTCATAGACCTGATTTAAAACTTAAACAAAAGCAAAAATTACAACTTACAGTTAATAATGTAAATGAAAAAGAATTTTTTGAAGCACTGGTATTATCTTCCCTGTCATTAAAAAAAAAAAAAAAAAAAAAAAAAAAAAAAAAAAAAAAAAAAAAAAAAAAAAAAAAAAGAAAGAAAGAAAGAAAGAAAAGAAAAAACAACATTAAAATTAGCATTACATAACATTTTCAAAGCTCTATGAGTTATTTTTCTGAAGCTTCTAGAAATGCTGGAGTACCTTGAACCTACTCAGCTTTATGAACATGAACAGCTGTCGTACTGAAACAGAATCTTTGCCCTTGCCACATTTAAAAATAATGTAATTGTTCAAACATCAAAACAGAAGTCAGATTTCAAAAGATGCAAGATTGAAACTGAGGCAGTAAGTCCAAATCATGGAAAAAAGAAAAAAAAACTATTCTGCTGATTGTATTGCAGGCTATATAATTATAGATTGCCCTGGACACTAAGTAGCAGAACAGTAACTACTGAATAACATAACTGGTGATTTTTGTTTTCTTTATATACACTCTT